>CABFOW010003360.1:28986-58255 GCA_902141385.1 Timema californicum
CCCCCCCCCCCCGCCCCCGGGGTAACTCGCTGAACCTTCCTTCCTGCTTGGTTCACCGCGGTAACTTGTCTAACCCTCCCTACATGTTTTCTCCTTACCGCACTCAAATGAGACCTACTATGAAAGGGTACGTGAGTACTATTACCAATCAGGGATGACAACATGACTTTGATTGTATATTCCGAAGAAAATCAACCAAAAACAAAGTCAATAATAACAAATGTTACTAAATTACGTCAGTGGTCTCAGCTATAAGATATATTATGATTTTGATCCAGAAAAACAAAAATAAAATCCTATTCAATAGAATATATAACTAGTCTTAAGTGTCAAACAAATTTGTCCCAAATCAAAAAACTTATTCAATCGAACACAGAAGAGCTTTTTCCCGATGCAGCACAAATTGAGTTTTTAGAAGAAGAGTTTGCCTGGGTTTGTTGTAGGAAAAGATACTCATCATTATGGTTTACATGCTCTTTAATTATCTATTATTGGTCTGCATCATGCTATCAAGCTATTCGAAGTAACAACTTTTTGTTTTTACCTCATCCTAAACATCTATGCAAACTTGCCTCAGCGCATTTCTGTTTATAATAGCAGTTCAAAACATTTTTAGAGTTCCTTTTCGAAGAATTTTTCAAAACGAGAAAAATTTGTTAGCTTATATTTAGATGACAATTATGTAAAATAGTCGTTTACTTGCAAGGGTGGTTCTATCAAGAGAATGCCGAAAACAAAATTATCGCAGCTAAAACAATACCGGCTTTCATGATCAGTTTGGCGTGTGGAAGATTTTAAAACGTAGCGGCTCTCATTCCAGTATAAAATTTAAAAGGAGAAGAGATAGGTGACCTGGTGGTCTAGGGGTAAGGTGTCAGACTTCTATGCTGGCGGCCGGGGTTCAATCCCAGGTCCCGGCAAAGATTTATCTGATTACCAAACCCTTCCTTCACCTCTGACAAGACATCTTGTGAATGTGATGAATGCCAGGTCTCCACCGTGGTTCGGATTCCACGTTAAACTGTAGGTCCTCCATTTCATCTCACAATCACCCTACCATTACACATTAGCGTAAGTGCGTATAACCCGAACGGGTAGTAAGACGCGGTGCTAATAATAATAATAAAAGGAGAAGAGCTGGCACAGCTAACAAAGAAAGCTTTTACACTAATACAAGAGAGTGGGTTTGTTGCCATAGCCATTATTTCTGACAACAACAGAATCAATAGAACAATGTTCAATATCATTTCAGGTAGTAGCATGAAAGTAAGCGCATACCTAATCAGAGTTTTGACAAATTCAATAATATTTGTTATTTGCTACCATACGCCTTCTTAAATAAATACGAAATAACTGGTTGAACAAAACGAATAGTTATAAATCACTGATTCATCCATCTTTTTATTCTGTCTGCGATTCCACTCAAATCTGTTCTGAGTCTGAGACGGCTTTTTTTTTACTTGTGAAATCTATATAAAGATAAATGTAATATATTACTAAAATCGGCATATAAGCTCAATTTTCAGTCCGTGTATCCTTCAAACCTCGATCGACAAAAGGTCGTACATGCATGTAGCATATTTAATCGTTCAACTATTGTAGCTGTAGAAAACAGCAAAGCACTAGTAAATGTAAAGGAAACGTGAACCTTTTGAAAATCGTATGCAAGTGGTGGACGATTATTAATGTAAAATATTGTTTACGTGGAACAATGACATTGAATGATGATGCAAAACCAGTCCACTCACCTGACAATCCAAGATTAGTTTTCCTAGCTCAATTTGGGTAATTACTACGTACATGTAAACAGGCTAGTGATGCCCACGATTGTCTTATATCCAAGACCATAACTGCATTGCACCAAACACCTGAAGCACTGGTTGCTGTAATTAAATTCCTACTTACGTTGAAAGATGTTAAATATTGTTTACCAATAAAGTTTCAAACTGATAACTTGTAAAAACGGTTCAGCTTTGTGGAGGCAATTATGATTCTGTAAACCAGGTACTTGAAACTGGAAAAAAATATATTCAAGTGCATAGTTTATTAGGTACGTGAACTTCAGAATGGTGATCAAGACAGTTCAGAGAATGTGAGCTCTGAAATCATTGAAAGTTCATTTACTGATCTTACAACAATGCCACTACAACATATGAACAGTGATATCACTGAAATGTATCCGGTCGTATATGTTTATGAATATGCTTCTCACAAAGCATAAAAAAAACTCTCAATCGTGTGTTGAATCTATAATTAACAAAACAGAAAGTGATTGTGATGCGTTCAAACAAATAAATAGATGTGGTTTGCCAACTCCATCAGATGTAGTGTTCAAAACTTGTAGGGTTATGCATAGTGTTTTACAAGCTTTGCTTTGTGATAAGTACGAGCAAATGTTTTAGAATCAAATCGGCAAAAGATTACACTCATAAATTTAACTAAAAAGGTTATGTGTAGGGATATAGATGGACTTGATGAAATTTGTGTTTGTGGAACTGCTGAGCAAGATTTTTTAATTCACCCTTATGCCGACATTTGGCAATATTTTGCTCAACAATTACACTAAACTTAAAAATGATGTCATTTCAGCATCGAAATACACAAACAAAAGGTGAAAACTTGCAACTTTTCTTGTAACGTCGTACAATCAGTATCAAGTTTAAAATACCATTATGTGTTGTGATTTTTAATGAAACAAAAATGTCAGTGTTTGTGTTTAAACGATGAACTTTAGTTGATCATGTAAAAATATTGCAAATAAATGTAAAATAGAAGTGTTTCGAGAAAGATGTATTCCACTCGCAAGCTTTATGCATTAAATGAAAGTGTGTACATGACAGTAATCTTTGTAATGTATATACAGACAGTCGACTTAATAATCAAGGTAAATTAGTTGTCAAAAATTACAAACAATTTTAGTACAAGACACCAAATATTAACGATTGCTTTATTAGGTGAGTAAAGGCTGTGCGCTCGCTACCTGCCACTGGTAGGACCACTATGTGGAGTTGTTGCGACGTTGCCTGTAGCTGTAGACGGCCGTGTCCTGGGAATGAGTGTATCCCAGACCTAACTTTGGGTGTTTTGGCTCAGGAGTTATAAATAGAGAAAGAACCAGCTTCGGGGAAGAAACACATCTCTAGCACATCACAGCTACCTTAGGCCCTTCTTCTCCTGTCCTGGACCCTGGCTAGCCAGTTTGCTTGATGTATTCATTAATACTTTATCCTAGACACTCTGGATGTCTTGTAATTATTTTATAATTGACGTAATCAACTATCAGTCTCTTTAAACTCAAAACCCGCCAATAATAACGAGATCGACACTAACAAGATTAGACGTAACACACCACCACCATTTAACTAGCACGCATCACCTGTCATAATGCTAGATCCTGATTAATATCAAGTAGCTTCCATGAAGAAAAAGCCCACTTAAAACTTCCGGTTCAACCTCAGAAGTTGTCAAAATGGGAATAATTTAACCTCATTGCAAATCCTAGCTGGACCAAACCTACAAAACATACAAATACATTTTTTCAGGAAATAGACTCTATTTTGAGTTTTATCAACATACTGTGAAGCCCCGCTGTCCTTAATGTTATGAGTCCTGTATTTAAATTTCATGCCAATCCTCACTACTAGTCACGTGATTGAGATACTTAGCCCAATTAGTCATATCCCATTTATCCAAAGAATACTGTTTCAGATCATCCTGTAACCCCAATCATAGGTTTCATAAGTTCTATTTTAAGTTTTATGTTGAATTAAATAACTTATCAATCAATTGAGTTAATTTAACTAGGAATGCCTACCTTTGATGATGGTCATTTGAAAGTTAAAGTCTTGTTTTTGGAAAATCAGAACTTAACATAAAAAGTACTATATGACCATTCTCAAACGTAAATATTTTTCTCAGAGATGATTCAGTATATACTATATGTTTCCATTGTAATTGTGTATAATAATATTTGTTACATTTTACTAGGTTTTCCAAATTATATCCTATCTCCAACACAGTTGAATGAAAAATATAAGGAATTATCTTTGACAGAAAATAAATATTTTGAAAACAACATAAATGTGAACCAATATAATTTTAAGAGAAACATCGATAAACTGGATGAACCAGTCAACAAAACAAGGTAATTAGTAATAATATATATTTTTAATATTACTATAGTTTAACTAAGTAGTACGAGTAAATATTAGCTCTTATTTATGACTACAATTTTTTTAATCATCTTGTATCCTCCTTGACCTATTTTATGATAACGTATTAAATCAAGGGTTGTCATTTACTGATAGACGGTCTAAGATTCCTAAACTGTCTGATTATAATATTATAATGTAGCTAGAACCGTTATTATTTATTTTAATTTAAGTTTATAAAAAATGTATTGGATATATATTAGCGGGAGCCACTCTATGATATAATAATTTAGTTAAAATAAATCTATAAACCGTCCTTGTTGGTGTTGTTATAAGAGTGTAGGAGGGATAAATGGTGAATGGGCTATACATCTGTTAATAAATAGAGAAAGGAACATAATATCACACGCTTCTGTGGCCGATTGGTCTAAGGCGTGACTCTCGTGTAAGACAGGTCTTCTTAAGATGGGGAGATCAGGGTTTGAATCCCGGTCGGGTCTACTGAGGGCTTCCCTCCACATTCCTTCAACACAAATGCGATACACTTCCTCTAAATTTAACCTTCTAGCTCGCACATATGGCCACTGATGGCATTTATGATACCATAAAGAGTGCTTGATATAAAAAGTGATTCTCATAGAAAGCGTGAAATTGCTGCGGATAGCCACGAATCCTTTCGTGGGGGGGGGGGGGGGNGGAATTCTCTCACGTTTTATTGGATCACCTCAATCTATTGGTGTTGAGCACGACCTGTAAAGTATCGTTTAGTAAGGCATCCATATTGTTATATCAACTCTCTCTGTCGTTTAATTATGGATTTTCTTGGTTTGTGATGGGAATATATATGAATAGACCAATTTTTACAGGGCATTTGACTAATGAAGCTTGGAGTCTAGTTCTTTAGCTACCGTGGTTGTAGTTTTGTCATCAGTGAACCTGTGGCCTCCACCTTAGTAATTTCTTTCCCAGTGAGTGGTGAAACACCACGGTAGTATTGTTTTTATTGATGGATTGATTCTAGCAGGAGGACTATGGGCTCAATCCCAGTTTGAGCGTAAGCAAACAGCAATCTACTTTAGTTTAACGTAATGTATTATCTTCTAGTTTAGTATTGTATTTGGACACGTGTCGATGCAAGTCTAGTTCCTTAGTGGGATGCATTCAAGTGATTGTTCATTTGAAACGTACACTGTGTTCACCACACCAACTTATAACGGATTACATTTTTCGCACCAATCTTTAGTGTTAATTTCCCTTCACTGGCAATACTCGGTTCCTGTATTGACCCAAGTGGGGGTCAACTAGAAGCCTCACGTGATGAGGGAGCAACCCCAGCAACAAGAAGGATAACAAATAATAATAATAATAATAAATATATAAAGGGATAGGAAACACGAGGCCTTAAGGTTTCATGCGCTCCTTCGGTGCTCACTTTTCACATATCAGGTCAATTATTATGTATACCCAACGATTTTCATTCTCAAAGGGCGAATATTTTAACTAATTAAAATAAAAGAATCGTTATTTGAAAATCACTAGTTCAAATCATTATGCTAAACCAATTAACCCCTCTTATCCATCCATCTATCTATGATATTATTAATTTGTCCCTAGAGACCAATACAAATGCTCGACGCAACGTCAGCTTGATCCGGAACGTTTATTTAGCTTAGCACCTGTGTTGCTAGTGTAGAAGGCCAGTATAGTCATTTCATATTTATCACTATTTTTCTAACCATTCCGAGCAGCCAGAAAAACATCGCTCTTTCTAAATATCACTTTTATTTTACTAAATTCTTTATTTTTTGCGTATTCAAACTTTTTTTTTAATAATATTTTATCTAGACTCACTACATCAATATTTAAATCATTTATTTCGGTTTTTTTATTATTATTATTTTAAATTATAAGATGAGCCTTGATATGAACTAGTTATCCGCACCTAAACAGAAACCAACTGGGAAGAGTTTTGGGACCTTAACACCCCTTGGAGGTAGCCATTGTAAATTAAAAGGTCACACTCAAGGTGGTATTTATCACTAGGTAGGTTACCTATTTATACTTTTGTCAAAGCTTACTGTACATGAAGTGTGCGGACTTATGAGGAATCAGTGAATTGACGCGGGGATTTCCAATGTCAAAAGGTTCCCCACCCTTGGAGTAGACCATCCAATCTCGGCAGTCACGGATTGCAATCAAATGTACCAGCAACCAAGAAAACCTAAATTCTTTCTCCCCACTGTTATTAACAATAATATACCTCGATATATGAAATTGAATTTATGGGGAATATTTGCCCTGCCCTTGAATCGTTAAGAGATAGGGCAGTTTTTATTTCAAATTTGTTACCAAGCCAAGAAAACATATTCACACTTTCAATGTAATACTCATATGAAGTATCAGTGGCAACTTTCTTTGTGTCAACTTGTGTGAACGCCATCACATCATCCAACAAGTATTGTGTGACATTCAACAATTGAAAATAAGATGTCTCTGGTCGTAGCAGAAAAAATACACCGTTTTCATGATACAGTAAGATCGACAGAGCTGGAAACTGTTTACACGTGAGGACAAAGCACCTGGTTTTAGGACCATATTTGGTAGGGGGACAATGTATCTACTTTAAGAACAGCGCTCGGCTCTATTATGTATTTAGCTACAAGGAAAGCTTTCAGTAGGTTAATTACACTCGGTTGCTAGAATTATGTTTGGTGGGATTATATATCTGGTTGCTGTGACATAGCTCTGTAGATAAAATTACCCAGTCATTTTGGCAGTGTTCCGTAGTAAATTTAATCTATTTCCTAGGGCAGAGCTTTTTATGACAATTATATTGGTCATCAGGTCAGTTCTTAGTGAGAAGGTAATATCTAGTAGTGAGGAAAGTGCTCTTTGGGACAAATCACCGAGCTATTATTACAATGTTTGGTAGGAGGACATTGCGGCTATTTAAAAGGGTAGTTATTGGCTCTCTGATGTTTATAGTTATTAGAAAGGTGTTTGGTAGGACAAAGAAGCTTCACAAACTAGTTGTTAGGACGAATTTTGGTAGGATTGTACTAGGAAAAATATCTGTGGGAAAAGTATATTGAGCAGTGCATGGCAGTAAAACTGATATATTTTCTAAAAGAGTGTTCAGTAGGAGAACATCGCATCCTTACTAACTTATTTTTAAGATAGGGCTTGATTGGACTATATATTTAGGGATTAGGACAGGGATTTGTAAGACAAAGTATCTATTTACACTTCTTGATATGACAGTTCATCTAATAACTAGGACAGTGATTGGTGGGCCAAAATGCACCGTTATGTGAGTAGTGCTGGTCCTTAAGACCTTCAAAACTTGAGTAATATTGAAGCGTGATTAAGTCAATGCCAATATATTTACACAAAAGTATCAGACTTTTTGGGGAGAAGGGGTGGCTTGATCAAATAGTTTATCCTACGGAGGGGGCTGAATTGTCGTTGAGCTGCCAATTTGGCGACGGTGAGCAGTCGATTCATGTAAAACAGCATAGATTTACAGTTATTCGTCAATTGTGCTCACGCATCCACTGAGTGCTGATATATTCTCGGGAACACGCCAGTTGGTGGACATGCTTGTATGTTTTTCCCGCACCAATTGCTGGTACACATTCTACCTGTTCTAATTATATGAAACGTAAAATCTGGTCAGCCAGCTTTAAATGATTTTTGATTTCACCTTATTTTTCACTTGCGCAAATGCTGGGTACACTAAAACATGGAAAAAGGGAGCATTTGGATGGATGACAGTTCTAATAGACATTAACGGTGATAGCCCCGCAAAAAGAGATCAAGGTTAGAATCCCTGTGGGCACGCCGTCTAAATGTCAGGCTCATCTAATTCTGGCGGGAAACTCGAAAATGTGGGGCGCACTCAACCACGGGTAGGTAGGATTAGATTGGATGACCGTTTTAACATAAATTAGCGGTGCTAGTCCTGCAAAAGATATCGAGGTTCGAATGCCTGTGGGTATGCCGTAAAAATGTCAGGCTCAACTAACACTGGCAGGGAGGTTGGAATAGAATCCCTGCTGAGTAAGTTGTTGGTAGTTCTCCCTCCAGGTAAAATGCTGGAACATTTTTTTAATAATCAATTCCACAATATCTTAACTAATATATAGATGATTAGCCAGAAAGGGGGCTTGTAACTCACCTAGCTATGGCGGTGGGGATTGGGGGGTCAAATCTTCACTGAGGTGTACTGTCACTAGTTCTCACTAAATGGTTTCTCTCTCCCTCAATCCACATAAAACGCTGGAACATTTCTACAATACTCATCCCTACCACCTTATTTTCGCCAACAGTGGTCCATGTAGGTATGGCGAATACCATGCCTACATCCTCACATGTCAACTGTAGATACCATACAATCATTTTTACAACAATTTTAGTAGATTTGTAGGGTGATAGTGGCCCCTAATTGAGAATCTTAAATCACTGTGAGGCTTCCATTTGGAGAGAAGCCCCTGATTGTGCGTAATCAGAGCTGTGTAAAGCCTCTATAGTTGCGAAATCACCCTAATGAGCGATGACTTCACTGAGAAAAACTCATCGCCACATAGTACAACAAGTACAACGGAAAAAAATATCCATTGCGATGGAAATAAACCTTGGATACATTGAAGGAGGGACAGAACACACCAGGTCCTTAACCCCACGTTGACATGGAAATACGTTCTATTCCTGCCTCGACTTGTTGAGCCGCCAAACTGTCTTCAGGGTTGCGATGACGTCACCAGAAAAACATATAACCACATAGATGGTGGGAGGGTTGCGACATCATTCAAGGTCCTATTCCGGTCTCGAATTGTCGAGCCACCAATCTGGTGCCAAGATTGCGATGACCTCACTAGAAAAAAAAAACATTTTCACATAGATGGGGGAGGGTTGCGACATCATTCAAGGTCGTGATCTATTCCTGTCTCAACTTTTCTTGTCGAACCGCCAAAGTGGCGCCAGGAATGAATCATCAGGGATAACCCATTGCCGGTAAGAGTGTTGTGACACCAAATAGATTCAGAGGCTTGCGACAGGGAGACCGGGCCAGTAGCTCGCTCTCTCTTATAGACTGAAATCGAGAGAGGATGCTCATGCACGCTCCAGCCTTCACGGGTAGAATTGGCGACATTTTATGGCACGTCACAGGAGGAGTGCCCGATAGTAGGGATTGCACGCTCCCCACCAATAAATAAAAAAACTCCCGCAAATAAACTCCCACGCCAGTTCCAATCCTACCTAGACATTCGATCCAATAGGGCACACATAAAAAACAATAGACTACTACGTCACTCAAACTAAAATAAACCAATCAGGGTCAAAGGTCAAATTGTCTTGTTAAGGCCTACACACTACTTATTTCATAGGAAATTATATCTTTGAAACGTGTCGGTTACAGATCATATAACTTTACATACAAATGAATGAAATTTTGTTTTATTAACTTTTATAACTGTCGTAAAAGGTCTTTCTTATCAAATTTGGACTTTGGCTGGTCATTGAATTGCTAATCTCTTGTGCTTTTATTTCAATGTTAGTGTCCTGCTCCCGACAAACAAGAAACTATTATATATAACATAATAGCATAAAACAAACATTTCCAAAACTGCCTTATAGTGTCCTAGAATAATTTTGTGTTAAGTCGTTTAAATAATTATCTTTTGTTCATGGTTAAATGTGTTTAATTAAATATTATTTATTTATTTATTTATTCAAGGTACTTAAAGTTCACTATCTGAACTAACTCATTATATCAACACAAAACTTAATTATAAAATAACTTACATCAATAACAGATACAACATCCATCCCCCAGCCGTTGATTCATCTGTTAAAGGGGAACCCCACATTTCATCAATGATAAATATTACGGCCACTCCAAGAATTGAACTCAGGATCTTTAACATAGAGGACAGACATGCTACCGATTAAGCTAAGATGTCGGTCTTGTGAATATATAAATGATTCTGACGGAAACTATAACATAAGAGGAATATTTGTGGGGTTCCTCTAATATACCCATACACTGATATGAATCGAGCAATTGTCTTGTCGTATCAAAAGATATTGGACAATTGTATATAGGCTATATATAAATATATTTACAGTGGTGATGGATATATAATATATATGCCTTGACATATTTTATATAATTATATTATGGACAAATATTGTAACGAGCTACAAGTTAATGTTATATCAAATGGGCTGACACTCACCACCACCCCTGATGAACTCCAACACAAGAGCACGATCTATAACCTCCACTCTCTGACTGGCACAACTGACTGAGCGGAGCTTTCAACCGACTGACTGCGCGGGACTCGATCCGCGGCCGGCCGGAAACGAATGAGGTTCCACGCGGCCAGACGAAGTTATCACTTCCGCCGCCAGGACAATCTGGAATGATCTAGCTGCTGCCAGAACAGTCCTTTGCTGTCATGTTTGTTCTATAGATTTACCCCCTCCTTCCCTTGCCCCGTCCCTCTGTGGATACAATAATGTATATATAGTGTAACGCGGGTTTTCGATAGTCACTTATTATTCCACCAACTGGCTTAGGTGAGGACGGCGACTAGGGGCCGTGATTTATTTGATATTCAAAATTCCTTTTTGGCGTAGTGGGGGATATCTTGTCTAAATTATTGTTTGGGATTTATAATTATTTAAACTTAGAATTATGAAATGTTTCACGCAGGTCAATGCGAATGCGCTTGCTTCCTCTCTCCTCATACGAGGTTTATTTCATTCTAATTGTACAATTTCATTTTGTTATATATACATAATGTATATATAATTTCAAGTATATATGTTTTCGGCCACGCTTTGGTGACTTCTGCGCATCGGGCTTACCACCCGTCCTTTCTTGTTTGCGTATTTAGTATATATGGGATTATCTAGTTATCTATTTTCTGAGAGCGCAGGGCACTTAGGTGTTAGAGTTGAGGCTTGGCCTATCGTCTTATTCTATCTATTGTTTTGGTTCAACGTTATGTTGATCTCATTAGATCTAAAGGCGCGTATTTGTTTTTCTCATTATTGCCAAAATTTATATGTATGTTAGGGGTTGCGATGTAGTATCGTTGTTTGCACTTAATGCTATAACCGAAGGAACCATAGACTTCCATGATGGCGATTAATATTACTGTTGAACTGACAACCAGATTATAACTATATGTTTCTTTTCCTATTTTCAGATATTGTAATGCCAATTAATTCCTTTATCGCAGTAGAGTTATTTAAATCTGAGAGGATAAGCGCTTCACGCCATATTGTTATATGTTGTTCTAATTATGTATTTACCTTATATTTTGTCCTAAATAAAACAAACAAACTTTGTTAATGACTGTTAAACTTCTTGGCTGATTTTCCCATCACTCTTCATAAAATATTAGCTAATTGTTACAAGAGGTATACAATATTTTAGAAATTATTTAAATTTATATCATGATTAGTTTTAATTTTATCATATTTACGACTTTATTACAGGTTAAACCATACAGTTGAAAGAAATTAAAACCATTCTTCTTTGTTTGAACTAGTTAATACTCTTCCAAAGCTTAGTCATAATGTATTATGCCTTTATATTTATAATTGGTTTCAAGTGTTACCTAACTTGATTAAACCTGGTATGCCTACTATAGTAAAAGGTTAGCTAGAGTGAAAGGGTGTCATGTTAAGCGGAGGTAATGTCAATGATTTAAACTCTTTTTCTTTCAATTTCAAACCCTTCTATATAAATTAAATTTGTTCTAAACCATGCAATATCGCTATTTTGTTTCAGGTGGGGAATGACACCACCTACTGTGAATGCCTACTACACACCTACTAAAAATCAAATAGTTTTTCCAGCTGGAATTCTTCAAGCTCCATTTTACGATATCAGCCATCCTCATTCTCTAAACTACGGTGGCATGGGAGTTGTTATGGGACATGAGCTTACTCATGCATTCGATGATCAAGGTGAATCAGGTGTATCCACTGTGTATTTTACCTCCAGCTACAAAGAGAACGAACTGTCTTCTGTACGTCATAGAAGGAAAAGATGAGGGAAAGAGGAACTATGAAAAAGGAGGATTCGAATATTAGATGACTTAAAGGAAAGAATAAAATTTTGGTTCCTGAAGGAGGAGAGAGAGGACAGGGTGCATTGGCGGTCTGATTTCACTGACAAAAGGAATGGACCTGTCGTGAGACCTAATACCTAACACCTAATAATAATAATTTGGATACTATTCTTACGATTATTATTATATGTATTTTTATTTTATATAGTTTTACTTTAACTCTACTACTAGGCCCATGGCCATAGTTTGGCGGGGGGAGGGAGGTCCGTTAGGGTGTACAAACCCCTCCCGAAATTTTATGTACAAAATATATATGTCTTTAATTATGGTTCAAACAATATCAATAATAAGATACAAGTACAAATCAGGGGGCTGTGTTACCATAAAAATCACTTCATAAAGCTTCTAGAGGTGTTTAACCATAAAGTTTTTTCCTAACTTCCGGCAGTTAAAGATTTATGTTGGCATAAAACACACTTAGAGAGCTTCTAGAGGTGTTTAATATTTAAAATTTGTCCTAGCCTCCAGCACTTAGTGTTTTTTTTGCCATAAAAACACATTAGATAGCTTCTAGAATTGTTAAAATATATAGATTTTTCTTAGCCTTCCGCAGTTAGGGGGTCGTGTTACCATAAAGCACACTTAAGAGAGCTTATAGAGGTGTTTAAAGATATAGATATTTCCTAGCCTCCGGCAATATATTGCCATAAAAACACTTTAGAGAGCTTCTTTAGGTGTTTAATACTTAGAATTTGTCCTAGCCTCCGACAGTTAGGGGGTTATGTTTCCATACAAAAAACACTTAAGATATGTTCTATAGGTGTTAAGTATTTATCATTTTCCATAGCCTCAGGCAGTTAGGGGGCTATGATTCCATAAAAAATCATTTCAGATAACTTCTAGAACTGTTTAACATTTAGAATTTTTCATTTAGCCTCCGGAAATTGGGGGTGTGTGTGCTCACCAAACCACCTCTGAAATTATTGGCTGGCTATAGTTTAATAGATAATAATAGTTTTAGTGAATATTTGTTTAATTATTTAGCACTGTAATGCTTTGCTTGCTGCTTGTGAATATAGGGTGTAGAAATCTTAGTTCATTGTATTATGTTTGTTGGTGAGATTAAGTGGAACTGATGTCACTACATGAACATTGGACAAGGTCACTGGGACCTTGGATGGGCTTGCATTTTTATAAGAACAGGCCTTGGGATTCATAAGCTCATAATAATGTTGAAAGAGAATAAATACATATTTTAACCCTATCAATTAAATTTCTATGTTTATGTGTTTGCGACGTGGCACTCGCATATTCATTGAATATGCTTGTGTTGACCTGTATTTCTCTAACTTTTTTTTATACTTATCAATACTATAAGTAAATAAAATAAACATGTTTTAATTTTATGTTTGTTCTAAAGGAAGAGAATACGACGAGTTTGGCAATCTACATCAGTGGTGGAATAATAAAACAATTGACAAGTTCAAGAATAGAACGGATTGCGTTGTCGATCAATATTCCGAGTTTGAAATAAACAATAAGCATTTGAATGGAAAACAAACTTTAGGTAAGTTTATTGTTTTGTGTTTTTAAATAATATACATATTAATTTTGTACCTTTTAAGCTAAAATACGAAACCTTTATAAGATACATATCAGTAGAGTGTGAGCCCACCTATCACAGCCCCAAGGCTATTTCAGTGAAAGAGTGTGTGTATTTTTATGTCAATTAAACTACTTTCCACATCCGGTTGATTTACCGTTACTCCCCCACCCACAGCCTTTGGTTGTGTCATCAACCCGAGACCATGGTCCAACCACCGGATTCCACCCAGGGCTCATGGGTCCAACCCAATCGATTTTATTGTGTGCCTCTTAGTTTTTAATATGCGCCCATTAGTTTTTAATGTTTGCCCCAGGGATTTGGGTGAGGGAGCGTGCCGTCTTGGTCACTCCTCCCGCGGCATCGCTAGTGAGAGTGGGAACTTACATGGGGTATATTCTTGACGGTTTTTTAGCGTAGATTGTGAATATTGGCTCCCTCTTGCAACACTCCAGGGTTCATGGGTTTATCCCATTTGATTTTAATGTGTGTCCATTAGTTTTTAATGTGTGGATGAGTGCCCATCGGATCGAAATGATTGGGACTGACGTGGTAGGGGGAAGGTGCAGTCTCGGGCGCTCCCCCCGCGACGTGTTTGCCCGTGGGGAAGGGGGGAGTATCCTCTCTTGGTGACGGTCGAACATAAAGTGTGAGCTATTGGAAATGTCTCGCTGTGATTTTCAGCCCCTACAAGTTGGACCTGCTTTCCACATCTGAGGCCCCACTCGGTGGTGATTATAATAAATGTGTTCAAACAAGAAAATACTAGCTAGCACTGGTACAGTACGGCGTTGTGATTTTTTCCTGAACCCCTTTCCACATCCGGGTGCCCCAGGTAATAATCGGTGTCTAAACATGTTCAAAAAGGAAAATATGGCCTAGTACTAGATCCGCTGTGATTTTCCCCGACCCTTTTTTCACATCTGTGAGAAAATGTACTGTTATTTCCCAGAGTTTTTGGGTTTGGGTACCACCATGAGACCACGTGACGTCGATCGGGGGTGAATATATATGGAGGGATCACTTGGTCGACTATTTATAAGCGTCTGTAGAGCAGATCAAGATGGACAAGTTACAGCAGCTGGTAAATATTGTTGACGCCTTGCAGACCGTAAAATTGTGTAATCTAACCGACGATCAAAAGTACTTAGTGAATAAACTAAAAGCGGTTTTTACAAAGTTCGGGAGACGCCTAATAACATATCTAGATGGTGAGTTTTGTGTATTTTTACCCTGTCGTTTTGGTACTCTAACAGATGAAGACGTGTTTGAACTTAATAGGGAAAAACTGATATTTACCTGCGCTGGAGTAAAACCCGGCACACCTACAATTGTGAATATTGAACGCATTTAAGAGACGGGCAACAGCATCGAGCAGTTAAAAACAGTATCTGGCAACACATCTCCAATGGCAGTTATAACAAGTTTAGCATCAGTGCAAGAGTTAAAGACGTGTAATAGTGAATGGCACAGTGGACAGGTTAACGACTCAACAAATCATCCAACGCGTTTAGCGGTCAGGTACGCTCACCATGCTTAGGACCGACTATATTTATTTAATGTTTGTGGGTCATACGATTGCGGGGAGTGCCTATATGACTGTAGAGAATATTCACAGCGTGGCGGTGTGCTATAGACGTGTAATGTACAAAGTAGAGGAGCGAGGCAACATCGAGCTTTGCGACTCTACCTGTCACACGATAAGAGCGATGGAAGTACTACCCCACGAGAGAATCGAGGAGTCTTACATGTGTGATATGACGTGCGCCGTGTATAATTTCCTCAAATGTGACGTTGTGGCCGTGTTTCCCAGGCCTCCACCACCCTTCCGAGCTCCACACCAACCTCCATCACCCTTCATGACGCCGCTGCCACCACCCCCACGCACCGAGTCGTCTGCCTACAAGACATCAGAGTACTCACAGCCAGTCACCCGCGTGCCGACCACCACTAACGGAGAAGGAGGTAAAATCCTAAGAACCCATAAATCTCGAGGATTTAACAATGTACAAAACTTATTCAAATGTTAAAATTATTGTGAAACATCCAATAACTACATAATGGATTTGGGCAGTTTCGGTAACGTCTTCCTTCCAAAGTATGTCTATTATTTGGATTGTAAGCGATTTAAATCTAAACCACGTTGTATGACATATCTAGAAGGACAAAGTGTGATGTTTAAAAGTGAATTAAAAAATTATGTTGCCGTAACCTTATTTCACAAACTATTCTGACGTCATCGAAAATAGGGGCCACATATTGAAACACGTTTACTCTGTGAGAGGGCCAATATGTATAATATTCTTAGGATAACTCAGTTGCTGCTTGAGCGAAGTGGACAGGAATATTTATTTATACAATTTCTTTCACCTCATCTCCAGTTCCCACTATGTCATGTACATGTAGTATTTGTGAGGGGTCCTACGCAAAGCTCTCTAACCTTATTCGAAACAATTATCATTGTTATCAAACGACTTCTTATCCAGCTCCAGAGGTTCATCAGAATGACGGTTGGAAGGAGGAGGTATTGTGTGGTGCATTAGACCGGATCGAGATAGCGGACTACAATTGTGTCAAGTGCTTAAACAAACTTGAGAAAAACAAAAGTTATAACGTTAGCAACAAGCTGAACGTTATTGTGCTTGATAGTGTGGGAAAAGTAAGAATTCCCGGCAAAAACTTTGGAGACATTAAGTTATATTCATTTTCATTATTAGTAAGGAGAAATATAAGATGAGATTTTCAAGGAACGTACTTGTAAAACAGTAGAATGATTGTTAAACCTCTAGTCACTGAAACATTAAAAGTGAGTAAAGGAGTTAATTTATTATAAGAAGAAATATAAAAAGAAAAGAAAAATAATTTGGAATTTAATAAATAAATATGAATTGAAGAAGATAACAAGCAATAGAATAGAAACCTTAAGTCAGGAAAAATTGTTTAACTTATATACATTATATATATTATGACATTGTCAATAGATATTCTAGCATCTCTCTGCGTGTCCTGAACTATTTTGGAGGTAACTCCTATACATTTTCTATATGGTAGAAGAAATATTATTCTCTCCTGATGTTTTTTATTAGCTAAAAGAGTGATTATATGTCTTTCTTGCTATCACAATTATATATAATTCATGTTGCACTCTAAACTCTTAACTCGATTACCTGCAGGGGTAACACGACCTAAATAATAATATTGCTGCTTGGCAAAAAATACTATGTTGTTGTTGTGGGTGCACGCATTTTTCGACTGACAACAGAGAAAGTGTGGAGAGCCTATTCTCACACTGGGTGTTACGCACAGTCGTCTTAATACGTTTCAAACAAGAGAAGGTGCGCTCAACAGTGGATGTGCTTACTGGTATTGTTGATATCAAACAACACAATTTATATGTTTCTTGGAACGCTTCTTTTGCTAAGTCTGTTTCTTCCAGTAACTTCATAATTTCAGTCACAGTCTTATCTGAAAGGTCTGATAGTCTGTAAAATGACACTAATTCAATCCGAAAATTGCCAAAATTGAAAAGACTACCATAGCTTGACTCAAGTGATAAAAATAAACGTTCAGGAAATCGAGATTTGAAGCTTTAAAATTTTTTTGAATCTAGTAGCTCAATAAATTGCAGCTCATTAAGATCTTGAATCCTCAGCTCCATTTGCCCAACCATGGTGTCAATAATTTCATTATAAAGACGCACATATTTATTTCTTGGATTCAATGATCCATCTTTTCTACGTCTCTTCTTAGGAGCTTCCACGTTGTCATCATCTTCTAATTTTCTATACGTCCCTTCAAAGTCGTTTCTAGCATCTTTGAGGTGAGAAATCGTCTCTTTTACTTTATCGATGCAGTATTTCACATAGAAAGTTTTAGAATAATGTGTCGGTGAGAGAAAAAAATGTTGCTGAGAACCTTCAGTAGAAAGTCGAAATCTAAATCTCTCAATGATGACGCATACCCTTTAGCAGTCACGAAAGCATCAGTATCCCAACTATCTGTATTTTCAGCAATATTCTCAAAAAACTGTATGAGTTCTGTTTTATTTTCATTCACCGTGTTCACAATTCCAACTTGTACTGACAACTGTTGGAAACAGCTTTTTTACCTCAGATTGATTAAGTTGGTTAATGCTTTTCGATGAATGTGAAAAGAAATTCGGAATGCCATTCAATGTCTTAAAAAATATCTTGCATTCTGTTATATGATTCACAGACTGTGAAAGAACTAGATCGAGTTTGTGAGCATAACAGTGGATGAAGAGTGCACCTGCCCACCTCTTTTTCACAAGCGTTTGTACACCATTTAAATCTCCAGAAAATGTAGCGTCTCCATCATACGCTTGTGCTACAAGTTTTTGCTCACAATTGAAACTCGAAAGGATTTGAAAAACATGCTCACTTAAAATAATTGCAGTTCGATCACTGCTGACATCTAAAAAAACCAATAAATCTGTCATATATTTGGCCATCTTTCACATATCGAAGGCCTGTCGAAAGTTGAGAGAGCTTTGCAATGTTCGTAGTTTCATCCAACATTATTGCTAGAAAAATTCATCATTTGTTTCCGACTTAATCTTATCCAAAATTACATCACCAGCACATTCAATGATGTCGTTTTGAATTTTGTTCGAGGTTGCTTTAAACGGCCCCCTACTCTGGAGATGAAAATCCAATTTACTATCGTATTTAGAAAGTAACTGAATTAGTTCAATGTAGTTTCCCCGGTTAAGGGAATCTTCCCGTTCCTCGTGACCTCTGAATGGCAGCTCTTGCTTAGCCAAAAAACAGCACACATCAATTAATCGTTTCATTATTTCCCGGTTTGAATAAACCTCTGAATTATGTTTTAAAACGTCTAACCTTTTTTGCTCACTCAGTTAAAAATCTATTCTGGTTCTCTCGAAAGTTTTTAATTTAGTTATTGAGGATAGGTGTGAGTGAGTCTTTTCATGGCTCATCTTGGCTTTGTGAAAATTGCTGATATCACCAAATCCGTTATTATTCCACACTCCCTGATTTGTTTCGAACAACACACAAGTCCAACAATACAGCCTGTTTCTTGATTTGCATGCAGTTAACCATTTTGAAGAAGTATAATATTCGGTTTTGAAATGACGTGTATAGTCTTTCATTTTTGTTTTAGCAGAAATGTCTGGAGTTGGCCGACTTTTTATTATTACTTGCTGCTTTTCTTCAAAAGTGAGGGCTCCAAATGAAACTGCGAATAATCGGTCGAGAGCACAGCATTGAGAAAGGTGATCGGCACTGCTACATCCCACTGAACTACCTTAACTAACTCTGCTACTTGTCTCAGGTCCCCAAGCTTTGTTGTGAGAGAACAGTTTTCAAATCCGAGTCCCCATCTATAGTTCACACTTTCAAACACTGTCAAACCAAATTGACAATCGAACACTTTAACACTTCACAAGATCTCTTTCATCAATGGGAACAATTACATAAGCTTAACAACCACAACACTACCACTTATAAGAAGCAAACCAAAATTACATTTACCTGTGACAGAACGCCAAGTGTTAGCATGTATTTTATTATAGAGACGAACTAGGCTGGCTTCAACTAGTCCTCTCCCCGGTAAGAGCCGATAAGACTCGAGCGCTTCCGATGTTAGTTGGGAGAGGGGAAGGGGTCCGCGTAAGCAGCGGGAATATCATTGAGTATTGTGACAGCGCTTCTGATGTTATTGTGTTGTCATTGTAGAGGGGGAAGAGGGTGTGGGGGCAGCGCACAAATAGCTAGAATATCGTTGAGTATTGTGACGCAAATTGAGACTCAGATAGATTTTATTTTATGCTTTTATTTCCCGTTAAAATTTAACTCAAAATAAATAAACTAAAAATGTCTGGGGACTAGCCTAGTCCTATTAGTCCATTGACGGCACGCCACTGTTCACAATAACTCTAAAGTGAACCATTATTTTCTACTATTACAGTAACCTTACCAGGATTGATGATATCGTCTTTCCCCGTGAATGGATTGGATTCATGACGTTCAACATAGAGGATAGTAGGTACGAAGTGTCATACTTTTTAGATCGTTTGGTTTCTTGTAGTTAAGTTTACAGTTAGCATGGCTGCTAACCCTTTAAATCTCCCGCCTGTTCTATTCCACACATATTCGGTCTTACGGTGAACATGTACCTGTTCAGGAGTTAACCATTTAATTGTAACAACGGAACTATAGTTATCGAGAAGCCGTTTCGAGCAGCCACAAGAGCTTCAACTAATTGATCAATACAATCCTTTTCTACAAAATGTTTACATTTGGAAAGACTGTCCTCAATCTCGCACTTGGTGTACATTCCTACCAAATAGGCAACATGGCATTGAACGCTCTCTGTGTCTGAACGATCAGGGTTTGGATCACACACATCAATCGGTTAAACAGGCCTGGCCAACCCGTGGCCTGCCACATCATTTTTTGCGGTCCACCAGATTATTTTATTCTACCGATGACATCAGTAAGAATTATTTCGGGAACTGCACTAGGCAAGATAAATAACGAGAAATATAATTTCATAAAAGCTGTACTTCCTAGAATCTCAACCCTCCCTTTTCTTCTTTGAACCACTTTGAGTCCAGGAAACTCCATGAGGGAGAAAGGGGATCATAAAGGTGAAGGAGGGGTAGCTCTTTTGCTAAAAATAGTCCCCTAATCATTGTTATCGTCACATAAACAAGGCTGTCCTAGTTCTGTGTCTTTTCCTCCATTACACTATTTTAATATATTCTCGCTCCAGCCGGGTAATTTTCTCTTTCAGTATGTACTGTACAAAATGCGAGAAGACAAAGTCTCGAACGATAAAACGTTGTTTATGTTTGTATTTTCTAAAGTATAAGTTAAATAGGTTTAAATATTTAATCATTGTACATTCAAATTGTTCTTAATAAGTGTATATTGTATTATAAGTAAAGTTGTCTTTTACACTTCACAGTTAATTTTTTTTAAAGTCAGAGAAGAAAACAAGCAGTTCAGTGACCATTGGGAAGATGATTACAGGACTAAAATGTTTGATTTGCAGAGAGACAGTTGCTGTATTCAAAGAATACAATGTTAAAAGACATTATGTAACAAAATATAGTGAGCTTGTGAAATTTAATAAAGAGATTAAAACATGTTTGTTGGCTGCGCTTGGATCTGAATTAAAAGCTCAGCAAACAATGTTTAGTTCATCGTTACAACAATAATCTAATATTGTCAAAGCAAGCTATTCTGTTGCATTGTTAATTGCAAAGACGATGAAACCATTTTCAGATGGGTAATTGGTGAAAGTTTGTTTGGAAGCCATTATAAAATATGTTACGCCCGATAAAAGTAAACTATTTTAAAGAATAAGTTTATCACGTCAAACAATATGTTGTCGTATTAATGTTATTTCAGCTGAAACAGTGGTAACGTTGCGAGAGCTTATTCAAGAATTGAAAGCTTATTCTTTAGCGTCCGACGAAAGTACGGATATTTATGACACAGTTCAACTTTCAGTATTTATTCGTGGGGTTAACGATTATTTCCAAGTGACAGATTAAATGCTAAACCTTTTAAGCTTAAAAACACCACTAAGGGGGGAGATGTTTTTATAGTCATAAAACAGTGTTTGTCTGATACCTGTATGCATTTAGAGGCATTTTTTGGATTAACAACAGATGGAGCACTGGCTATGTATGATAGGGAAAAATAAAGGAGCTCTAAAGTTGCTTATGAAAGATTTGGAGGCTATAAACATTAAAGCAATGTATGTGTTCCTGATGCATTGTTTGATTCATCAGCAAACTATTCAGTAGTTCATAATTACTGATCCAAATAAACTTGTACAGTGGAAAATGAAATAGGTGGATTTATTTTGCTTTGAACTCAATAATGTGATGGTGTTGACTGCTTATAAATCTTCTCTTGTATTGTTTCTTCAACTTTGAAGAGGATCTCACATTTTTATTAGACCAAATACAAAATAAAGTCAACTCTGGTTTTAGTGAACTCGGTTGTAGTGAACATTCGGCTACATTCATTGGTCCCAACCCACGTACATTTCAATTTGTGTTAAAAAATTCGTTTATAACGAACCCTCTACTTCAGTTTTAGTGAACACTAAAATGAAAACTTTAAATAATAAATGTCATTCTATCATCATAATTCTTTAAAAACATAACTGTATGTTTGTTTAAACTTGAAGACACCGATTCTCTACCCGAGTTCTTGTTTAGGAAGCACAAAGATTGACTGAAAGTACGGAATGTAGAGGGGGAAGGGCTGAGCTTAAACAGTCAATGCAATCATTGAGCTCGCTTAAGTTTTAATACCCTTGTCTGTGGCACGTAAAGGAAGACAGTCTTCTGAGTTGTATTAATATGACGGGAGTTACAGGACAGTGAACGACAGTCTTCTGAGTTGTATTAATATGACAGGAGTTACAGGACAGTGAACGACAGTCTTCTGAGTTGTATTAATATGACGGGAGTTACAGGAGAGTTAATGACAGTCTGTGGCCATTAAGTGTTTTCACTAATCCCTTTCTTCATCAGGGTATATGAAACTCCAAAAATTATACTTTTCTAATCAGTTTAGTTTTTTGAATGCATGGATATTAAGGAATCAAATGTGGAAAAGCACAGACTCTAGAGAGGGATTTGGAAAAAATTACTAATCAAAATCGTATACAGAAAACAACAACATATAACAGATATTTTATAAGATTAATTAATAGCTTTCAATAAAGAGCGATTATATTTGAATTATTATTTTTTCGGACACTAACCCAGTACTTTTAGATAAAACAGAAAATCAGATTTAGTGATCTTCGGAAATAGTGAACAAAATTGTTTCCTTATTACCTTTATGGAGAGGAAGATGCATGGATTAAAAGAATAATGAATCCTCAACCAACCACGATACACAAATCTTCAACCAACCACGATACACAAATCTTCAACCAACCACGATACACAAATCCTCAACCAACCACGATACACAAATCTTCAACCAACCACAATACACAAATCTTCAACCAACCACGATACACAAATCCTCAACCAACCACGATACACAAATCTTCAACCAACCAAGATACACAAATCGATATCATCTTTAATAACGTCACGATGGTCGAAATTATTGTGTCTATGAA
This sequence comes from Timema californicum, assembly GCA_902141385.1. Taxonomy (NCBI): domain Eukaryota; kingdom Metazoa; phylum Arthropoda; class Insecta; order Phasmatodea; family Timematidae; genus Timema; species Timema californicum. Next base: position 51,969 of record CABFOW010003360.1, read on the forward strand.
AGTTACTTTTCTCATTACAAACAGATATTTTTTTTCAACTTGAATAATACATTCAAAATGTCTATAATAAAATTGATTATTTTCTTTTACCTGAATATTTTGAGAATTAACTTATATATTTATATTTAAAACTCATATTTTCACGAGTTTTGTACTATTATAAACTATATGATATAGTTTGTAATATTTTGTCGTACTACTTTGTTTAGTAACTATTCTTCCTACCAAAATTAAGCTATAATTACCTTTTATTTTTTATTTGTTAGAGTACATTCAATTACTCATGAACGGTCTTGCTCGAATTGTTCAGGTGTCTGTTAAATACGAGTATTTAGGCCCATATATATATGTATGTATACCTATGTATATATATCTATACACCTATGTACTCGTATTTTTTGATATCTATATATGTATATGTATGTATATATATATTCATATGTATGTATATATATATATATTCATATATATGTATATATATTCATATATATGTATATATATTCATATATATATATATATTCATATATATGTATATATATTCATATATATGTATATATATATACTCATCGTTTTATAATTAGAGGAGATACAAAATATAATATATAATTTTTAAACGATCATTCCATTCCCACCCCATTGTGTTTGTTTAGCATTGACCGGAAAATAAATGAGCCTTCTTTGTTAATTTTGAAGTCTATAGAAATTTCCTTCATATTCTAAAACCATGACTAATAACATACACTAAAATGGATCTGACAGTCATTAAGGACTTCCTCTATCGTCCAACTGGGACCTCTCTCCACTACACCACTTATAAGTCTGATATTTTCGCAGTGCAACCACGACTTCAAGCGGAAAGTGACAACGAGCCCAGGATGAACCCCTCGTATAGACATTCCCCCGTAACTAAGAGTAGGAGGACCCCCTGCAGTGGGTGTTCACCACGTGGGGGAGGTGAGATTCAGCCGTAGGAATCGACATAATGTCTTTACCCTACGTTGCTCAGGTACCCACCCCAGCTCTTCTAAAGAACCAACTTCGTATAATGAATTTACGTCGAAAGCGAGTAAGAGTCTGAATTGCATTTAAATTTGGAATAGTTGAAACAGTCCACAAACAAGAACAAGTCTGAGCACGTGAACCTTCTTAATCTATAAAATTCCTACTTCCTCCCTTTCTAACAAGATCATCGCCAGATTAAATCTCCTCAGGTGACGCAAACCCTATCCTACCACACTGACCGCCTGAATATCCTACTGTACCAACTTACCACTGTACAAGACCTGAAAGAGAAACCGTTAGACATCTTACCCTTCGTTACCTTTACCTATTCTTATCGACATCCATGGCGTACTTAATAAAGTACGCACTGTTTCTATCACTCCTCACTAACGCTCTCCTTGAAAATGGATCTCCGTCCTTGCAGACCTCCAACAGCAGAATCCTTCTCTCCACACTCCAAACCTGGCCCTCCGTCCTCGGCTGAACCATCCGGCCGTTCCCTCAGCTGGGGACGAATCTGTCCCTGAAATAGGGCTCTTGAACAGCCATAAGATCTATCCCCAAGTCCACGATGCTATTCTTCATTTCATCCACGACCATCATGAACCGCTGAGCATTGATCTGACAATTCAACAGCCATAATTACTGTGGTTGATCCCGTTCTGCACCGCTCTGATGTAAGCAGGACAGTATCGATCACCAACACCATTCTCGTGAGGTTTATCGAACCTCATAGAGTTTGGGCATACAGTAGGGGAATCCTTCTTGGTACAAACAGCACGTGCGTGTTCATCAGCACAGTGCGAGCACACATGTCCAAAGCTGTGGCACTTGAAGCACCTGAGCATGGAGTTGTAGTCCTTGAGACGGCAAAAGCTCTACTGGATGCAGATCCCATTGGCACTCCTCAGCCAGTTGCGAATCTCAGGGGCCCAATCCAGGACCCAGTGGCTATCTCCGATATTCCTCCTCCAGACTTTGAAGTGGCGTCCAAACCCAGCATCAAAAACCTCCTTCGTCATCTCCTCGTCAATGTTCTGCATACGAATAGCGTCCCTCACTTCCTCCTCCATCAGGCCCTTCGGCACATCCTAGATTAGAGTTTTTGGGTTAATCACCTTAGGCCCATAGACTCTAAGACCCCACGCCCCTACCTCCTGGGATGCTTTCAGGACACCCCTCAACCTATCACTCCTGGTCTTCACTAGGATTCCACCCTTTCCAATCCTCCGGACGTTCCGGAATTTGATCCCAGTAGCCCCCAGGTTGATGGCACTTAGGAGCTTCTACTTTATCTGCTGGCTGGTATGCGCAGACTCCTTTTACTCCGGAAAGAACAGGATGGCCTTGGGTCTCTTCATTATCTTGCCCATCTTCCCGGTGAGCTTGGGTGTCCTGGAAGGGTGAACAGAACGACCTCCCGCAGCCTTCATGGCATAGCTGCATCCCAGATCGACCAATTGTACGTCCATCAGCACTCCATCTGAAACACCAGCAGCAACAACAACACTCTCCCTCGGAATACCTTTTATTTCAGTCCTCATTTCCTCACATCATTGCAGCCATTCCTTCAGGAAGGCCACCTCCTTAGACAGTTCCTCCAGGCATCCACCGATGATATCCAAGCTCATGGCCAACATCTCGGCCTGAGCGGTGGTGAGGATTCGACAGTCAGACATCTTCTGAAAAAATATATTTATTCATTCCACTAACTGGCAGGGGGTTATATCTCACCTGCTTGTTCCATTTCATTCGCCGCCATCCCTTTCCTTCCTCACCATCACCCCGAAACACACGGTGTACTAAAGGTATATTCACACTCCACTCTAGCCTCATGTCTAACACGCAGTACTTTATTAAATATCCTTTGTCTTGGAAGTCTAAAATTGTAACTAATTCTAAACCTTTTGAATGTTAGTTTTAAGTCCTAAGTCTGGTCTTTAAATATAGCCTACACATTCGACACGTCATCAGTGTGAACAATTCTAGTCCTACTTCGTATTATTTAAATGTTGATTAAAATATTTGTGGTCTTTAAGGGAAGGGGGGTCAAATTCCCCATCGAATTCAGACACGTGATAGCGAATTTCTTCAATTTTGTTTGAGCCCTGCAAAAATTCCAGTCCTACATTCATTCCTTTACTTTGGCAACCTCACAGCATGGAATAAGTTATCTGACACAGACATAAATTTAACTAAGTTAGCTTATTTAAAAAAATAGCTTACTAGATTTATAAAAGTAATAAGAGCTTAGCCTTTGAATTCATATCTCAAATTATTATGTAGTTTCTCTCCAAACTTTTATTATTTCTAATGTTGTAAATTTACACGATGATCCAATTAAAGCGAATCTTTTAAAAACGAAATATAAAAACTATACAAAGGACACGATTATAATTGAAACAATCCACAGATTTTTAAAACATTTGGAAACAAAAGTTACTATTTACGGTTCACGAATATCACTCAAATGTGCACCGTTATTCGCAATGCACTTTTACTTATTGCTAGCAACCCTGGAAAGCATATATGGTGAAATGTGGTCAGCCTTTTGGTGGATTCGGCTCTTTAAGTCTTCAATAATTATCGTGGATTCGATGAGAAGCAGCTTCCCTAACAAATACCCACATAAGAATACATCAAGGGCTGCAAAATCCGGTAACCGCGTATGTCAACTGTCACGGCATGAAAACACTTATAAGGTCCTAACTGATGGTTATCATTTCTGGTATTCCTAGCTCCTATGAATATGCTCTGCTGCAACTCAAATTTAAATAAATCTTCATAAGTTTCTAATCTACACAATAAGTAAACAATACTATACAATATAACAAATACTATTTTTCTTAATCATAGCGGAATATAGATAACTGCTATTTACATTTATTTAACCCCCTTAAAACCAGTGATTAAAATTAGTCAAATGAATACATACTACCCTAAAAATTTACTAAATAAATGAAAATAAAATATTTCAAAATAAATCTAAGTTAATGAAAGTGAAATATTTTCTATTTTAATGATTGTGTTTATAAATATTAAAAACAATAAAGAACCGAAAATAGTCTTAAGTTATATAAATATTTTGAACAATTTCAGTTACATTTCCTAAGAACTTAGGTACTAGTTCTAAAAAATGACTGTTATTTTGGTTGCTGGTCCTGATTCGATTTTTTCATAATTAGTTTCTACAAATCAAAGTGTTTGAAACAGATGATTAACCCACTAAACAATTCTTAATTAATTCCAAATTTTCATTGTCAGTTAACTATACTATAAATTCGTTTTATCACTTATTAAATCATAGAGTTTAAAATGTGTTCTTTTACATAATGACAACAGACATAGCTCAATTAAAATTGGCCCCACTGCTAGTATATAAGAGAAGTACGAGACATTCTCACTAGTTCTGGAAAATATTAATTATCAATACAATCAATGGGTGATTTGTGTATACCTAAATATGGTGAACTTTCCCCTTGGTCAGCAGAGTGCCTAAAGAGAATATTCTTACTTTTTATGTATTTGGTACAGCAGGTCCAAACATGACAACTGTATAAGAAAATAGTGGCCTTTTGAGAAAAGATACGGTAGTTGGAAAACAAGATGTCATCAATGCACATATGGTTGACAGAGACAAAATCTTCCTGCCACCATGACATATAAAGTTAGGCCTGATGAATCAATATGTAAAGGCTCGGCCAAAATAGGTTTGTGTTTTGGCTAATTATCAAGTAACATCCTTGGACTGAGCACGGAAAAACTGAAAGCAGGATTTTGGATGGAACCAAATAAGAGAAATTATAAGTGATTCACATATCAAAGATAAGATGGACGAAATTGAGTCTTGGGCCTGATCTTCTTTTATTCTTGTTGTCAAAAACTTTTTTTGACAAGCACAAGGCAGTCAAATACTCTGAATTAATTGAGGACATGCTCTCCAATTGTAATAAGCTTGGTTTTAATATGAGCATCAGGGTCCATTAACTACACAGACCAAAAATACACTTTCTAGAAAACCTTGATCTTAGAAACAAAGCGCAAGAAGAAAGGTTTCACCAGAACATGAAAGCTATGTAAGACATTTACCAGGGAATGTGGTATACCCACATGATGGCAGACTACTGGTGGAACCTAAAGTCGGATTGTCCTGGTATATATTTCTCTAGAAAGTCCTATAAAATAAGAGTCTAATATGTTGAATGACCAATATATAAATAATTTCATACACTCTTGGGTTGAAATAAACTGATTAAACATATATGTTTGTTTTAATAGTATTGTAACGATGTTACAACAAATAACAACTTCTAACGCATACCACCCAGTAATATGGAATTACAACACTCACCGTCTGATGGAGCACAAACACACTATGACATATTCTCCCTTGGATTATACAACATCGACTGAAACGAGACTCTGGTCAGCGCCTCGCTCGTCATCGAAGCCCTGCCCACAAAATACAAGGACTTAACTCGATCAAGATCGTTTCTGGTTCCGCCATCTGGGATGTTCTGTAAACTTCGAGTGGTTACTGGACTGACCGCTAAGCTTCGAGAGCGCTAGTCATCTCCCTTCTTTTGTTATTTGTTTCCGCCCTATTTCCCCCCTTCTCTGAGAACATGTGTAGGCTGTATTTACTATATAATGGCTAGTATTGTTTACCTCGTCACTCATTGTACCACTGGCTTGCACAAAGGTGAGGGCGCCGATATAAATTAGGGCTAGGAAACTTTATTCGAAATTCTGTTCGGATATAAATAATGGGTAGGGATTCTTTTCTAAATTGTTGTTTGGGCTTACTTTAAACAACATCATGTTTTGTAGATGGGTATTTGGGTGGGGTTTAACGTGGATGAACCGCGAGTAAATAATATTTGTCTTAAGGGGAAATCATTATTTGCGTTAGTACTCTTTGTGTACTTGTGGCGCGCTCTCATCTTCACTTAGTTTAGTTAAGCGATTACATTGGTATATTTACAAGTTTCAGGGACGTTATTATAATGTATGCACGTTTTAATTGCGTGGATTATTGTAAATATATTTAAATCAAATCAGGTTATCATGTTAGGTTGTATAGATTCTAACGGCGGTTTACGAAACATATTTATACACTTCAACTTAAATCATATAATTAATTTATCCATTGTTACTTAGGTATAGAATTCAACGGCAATTGTTGAGACTTATATATTTTGGATTAAATCACTTTATCTTACTATCTTTGTGTCTGCTTTGGCAGAATACTTTATTTTATATATATATATATATATATATATATA
>CABFOW010003360.1:58942-76000 GCA_902141385.1 Timema californicum
TTAGAATCTAAATTTTGTTATAAAGATGAGCTATATCTGTTTTCAACCTTTTAGTTTTTTGTATAATGTCGGAGACAATTATTTTTGGAATTGATAGTATGTCTAATTGACAGTTAATCAACTTCAAGTCTTGTTGACTTGCTGATTCAAAGCTTTATTTATATGTATATATATATATATGTATATATATGTATATATATATATGTATATATATATATGTATATATATGTATATATATATGTATATATATATGTATATGTATATATATATATATGTATATATATATATATGTATATATATATATGTATATATATATATTTGTGTGTGTGTGTGTATACCTTCCAGATACTAAAATTTGTGTTGGGTGGGGCATTATTGGGATGTTCTATTACTTTAAACATAGCAGTTGTGAAAAGTTACTTGAACGAAATAACATATAATACTGTATTTTCTATATATTTGTTATGCGTTAAAATATATACCTGTATATTGATTTGTAGGTGAGAACATAGCAGACAATGGGGGTTTGAAAGCAGCTTTCCATGCCTATTTGAAGTGGGCATCGATAAATAACGAAGAATCTCCTCTTCCTGGTTTGAATTTAACTCATAGACAACTCTTCTTTTTGAGTTTTGCTCAGGTAAGTTTGTTATTGCAATTTTAAAAGTATATTCAAATATCCCTCTTGCAATGGGGTGTACGGCTTATATATAAGTGTCTAACATAAACTTTGTATTCTATAAAGCATCTTATAAAGGGAGTTTATTATATTTAAGTAAAATTAGTCAAGAGAACAGGCTCTATAAATAGCAAATCCCATTTTTGGTAACATATTCGTTTTAACTAATCTTAATTTAAAATAACTTGTATTAAATTTTAGTCATTCTTATTTATCTTTTAACCTATAAAGTACAATAAACTTAATGTATGTAGTTTAACATACTCCAGAACTCTAAACTTTCTTTACTATAACCATATAATTTTGGTCACACAAAACAATATTGTATTAACCTAAAAATATATGTGCATAACAATATTCACAGGTGCTGCATGTCCGAACGCAAGTTTAAATATTTTCAAAATATATACTTCCTCAATGAGACCAAAACTCTGTCTTCCCTTCTACAATAATTGTCACAACATGACAATACCATGGTGGGCAATGTGAAATCCATATCTGCCAGATATAAATAGAATATAATATTTCACAAAATAATAAAAATATATAATAAATTATGAGTTATTATGTTAAAAGTTACTATGCTTTTGTTTTCTAGGGTCTTTGCATAACATAATAAGTATTCTAAATCTAATAATGCCTACATAGCTAACCACCCACTTAATCCGACAACTCCGGAGACTAGCTTCATACATCGGCTAATAGTGGCATTCATAGAGAAAGGACAGATAGGAATCAATATTAAAGGCCTTGTGAAAACTAGAAAAATCTCTATTACAAAATAGAATTATAGGGAAGGCGGGAGTAAAAAATTACTTTTATCATTAAAAAATGCAATATTACATAAACCTCTGATAATTATAGCTTTTAAATTACCAGTAAAAAGTTTTAAAATATCTAGTCTCTTATTCAAACTTGACACATCGCCCCTGCTGTTTACTAGGTAATTTCACAACTTCTTTGATATATTGGGCTTAGTTAGAATAGTCCCGCAATATCCCCTGCTTGTCATAAGAAGTGAATTAAGGGGAAAGCTTCTGCACAGGGCCCACCTCGTGCAGGACAAAGTTTTCATATATATTTCCTTTCAACTCCTTTTATTATTACTTTATTTCTATTCTTTCCCTTCTCTTTTCTTCCAACCTTCACCTCCCCTGCCTTTCAGTCTTGTGCAGAGGCTTCCCCGTTGACGAACTTGCAGCAGACATGGCTTCCCTCAGACAATTATTGGATACCATTTCACTTGAGCCCCATCATGTAATTGCACTGGTTTCACTATAATAGTTGACGGGGCCTGAGTCTGGCAATAACTGGTTAGCCTACCTTGATAAAAGATCGGTTGAATTCATGAGGATTCCAGACATAAAATTGACACTTTCCTTCATCCATTTACTTCAATGACCTCTCTCCTAGCGATGCTCCATACGAAGGTTGTTATGTTTAGCAAAGTGTGGGCTGCTCACCGTCAGTAGAGTTAACAGGGCCTTATGTGGTAGCACCAAATAAGAACACCTTGGGTCTACCATTTGGGTATTTTGCAGGTTTTTCCTAAATGACATGACCATATTTATTGTCAAAGCTGACAACTTAAAGTCTGATGGTACCAAACTGTCAAACACTGTTAGTATCGCACTTCCCAGCTCTTCATAAGGCCATAAATAATAAAAGCTGTGGAACCGGGAAAGGCCATTGGGAAGGAAGTCCGCTCTCGTTTCTAGGTGATCAGCGCTGGTTTCAATGCCAGTAATTTTGATATACAAAGTTGCAATAATGTGGTAAGCCAACATGTGTAATTTGTGGACAAGTGGCTCACGATACAGCGTGAGAGTCTCCTAAGTTTTGAGTTAACTGCAAATGATACGCACTATCCCTGGTCTCAGGCCTTCCAAAATAGAAGGTTGAGATAAAAGTCCTGGCGATTCAAACTTCAAAGAAGATCTCGTGTGCCCGGGAACGTAAAGAATATGAATCCAGTCAAGCTTCGGTATTTAAGACTCTTATAACCAAATTGTTAGCCAAAACATAAATAATTGTCCTAACTGATATTGTGCCATTAATGTTTCAAAAAGTATATGCGACCAATGCCATTGGTCTCTACTTGATACATTCACAGTCATACCGTCCTATATCAGATGGCATCGAAATTATATGGAAATTATATCGAAATTATATATTACATTAATAAATGTCGTCTTTACCACTCGTACCTCCAACCAAGGCTCTTTCTCAGTGAACACCCCGATTCCTCCTCGGGAAATACCCTCAGATTCACCTCAAGGTATTAAATTACCGGCAGCCGTTGTAGAGCCGTACACTATCACCTCTGTGACTCCAAATGTTGATACAAGGGTGGGAGGATGGTACAGATGAGGCCGCACAGGCGAGACTCCTTGGGGCCTTAAAGACAACTCAGAGAGGAACCGTTGAAACAAATATGAATAAAAAAGCTTAGAAGACTATTTATAAGCCTCGCGCAGAGTTACAACGACCCAGCCTCCACTGGAGAATCAAAAGGCTCGCCTACAGCTTGAGATCCAGGAGAGAATTGTAAAGGCAAGAAGACCTAAAAAGGCCCTAAATCAATTTATATTTTAAGAGATAGTTTTATTTAATGTGTGGATGAATAAATTTTACACCAATAAGTAATGTTGCTACAATGGAATTGTAGGGTTTTTATTCTCGTGCAGATAAAATTAAATTACTAATTTCAGCCTTGCATCCATTCATTTTGTATTTGAATTAGACCCACCTCCACTCTGCTGAATACCCAATGCTTGGTGGGTACGATGATGTCAAGCCATTCTTTTATCGAGTAATCGGAGGTGTGGCTATACTTTCACGTAGCAATATATATAGTTTCTGATCTCCAAATGATTGCTGTCCATATCTCCCTTTCAATAGAGGTGACAGTATGACGTATCCAACCAAGGGAACGGGTTACTAAGAGAAGCCTAAAAGCCCTCTTGTGACAATTTCCGACCACTTTAACAACGGATGTACAATTCTGGGTAAGATTGAGTTTACACACATCAAAGATCTGAAAGCGAGATGCATCAATGCCTTCAATTTACTCTAAGTCGTTAGCGGTAGATGTTGGTATGCTGATACGGAGACCTTGGTGAGCTTTAGGGCCTTGGTAAGGTCAATGCTTGGTTATGGCAGCTTTGTCAATGACTCCACTAGGCCTTTGGAGTTAAAGATTCCAGATAGCGTGTACTATGCTGGCATACGACTGGCTACCGGGGTTTTTCGAACTGGTCCATTGGTTAGTATCAGTGCCAATGCTGGTGAGCCCCCTCTTTCATGCCGGTGGTTCTATCTTCTAGAATTTTACACGTCGAAGATTCAATGTTTGGCAAAATATGTTGCTTAAATTCCTGTGCTCCATCCCCCCAACCGTGTCTTGAATAAAACCAAATGGTGTAGTACGAAGTCAATTGGGATTCAAATGTCAAATGTAATAAGTTTTTAACACGTGTGGGCAAGCTTTTCCAAAAGCTATCCCAACCTCGGCATGTCAAGTTGTTCCCTGGAAAATACGCCTACCGCAATTTGTATTTGTTTATTTTATTTCTTTACTCCATTTTACAAGCCAGGCGAAACTTTTAATTTACATTTAAGTACCACTCTTATAGATTTGCTTAAATGAATCCTGTCTCATATTGAGATTTATTTTTAACATTTAGTACAATCATTTTAGTATTTGTATATATTATTTTAGGGCTTTCATCTGCTGATTCCAGCAGGTGAATTATTTCGTATTGCTGTACACTCTGGGGATTTTACTGTGCTTAATGTCGCTTAAGGTCCTAACTACCTTATTGTGTCGACGGGCCTATAAACCACAATAATAATAATAATAATCTCCCCACCGTTTATATATATTTTACATTTATTGACATAATTCATTATTAATAATAAAATACATAAAATTGATTAGTCATAATTGTTTGTAATAGTGATACCTATGCTTGAAAGGAAATAAATGCAAACAAAATGTTTATATTCAAATAAATTTATGATAATAGTGATTTTTAAATAAACTGAATATTGATATTACACATACTGTAATATTTTATAAACAATTTAATCTTGTAGCAATGTGCATTGTTGATTATTTTAAATCAGTTTCAAATTAATTTCTAAACAAAATAGATGTGATAATTAATTTTCTCTGCCGAGGTGTGACTTTAAGTAATGTAACATTCTGCTGACATTTAAACAGCCGTTCTATCTCACATGTCCAGTAGCTACGGGTTGGCATAACAAGTGCCATGCCATTTTGTACGCGTGAACATGACTCTTTGACTTGCTCCCACAACGATTTGAGTTCCTGAATTGTTCTGAAGCAAGTCACGTGAACATGACTCTTTGACTTGCTCCCACAACGATTTGAGTTCCTGAATTGTTCTGAAGCAAGTCGCGTGAACATGACTCTATTGACTTGCTCCCGCAAGTTAAAGTCCGGAGCTGTTAAGTCTGGTGAGCGTGGTTGCCAGCGAGGTCTCCAAATTATGAAACGAGGTGCCCAGTAAATATTTTGAGAACCTCTTCCATTGATGTTTGGGCTGTGTGGGTCACTGCCCCATCTTTCTGGAAACGCGTGTTGTTGGAATCCATGCCCTTACGTTGCAGTTCCGGTTCAGATAGACCGAACATCAATGGAAGTGCTTCTCAAAACATTTCCTGGGCACCTTGTTTCATGATTTGGAGACATTTCCCGGCCACCACGTCCACAAGACTCCACTCCAGACTATTTCTTGTGTGGTGGAAGTTGAAGAAATTCAAGAAGAGACATTACACAAAGACATGTCAAGATTTGAGAATTGCCTGTATTGCAAATTATAATGGTAGCTATCTTATAAATATTTTTTAATATGAATAATTCAAGGGTGTTTAGAAAATTTTAAATCCTTTGTTGTTATTTTAGGTTTAATTTGAAGCATTTAGTATTTAAAATAGTAAAGAAATAGTGTTATTAAATGTGTCAACACCTTATGCCCCACCCTGTATAGTTCGCATTATGCTTCAATATATTTGGGGGTACAGAGTAGACGATACATTCATTATATCTGGGAGTACACGAACAAAAAATGGGTTTAATACCAATACCATTTACTGTACAATCAATAGTGTCATGACTAAGTCCGGTGGTGGTTCTAGACAACAAAAAAGTTTGGAGGGAGGGCACAAATTACTGCATTTAACGATAATTGTGTCACACTTATTTAGTGTTAATAATTGCATTCATGATAGGATCGCATACACTTTAAAAAGTTCCCTGTACTCCTCTTATGTATGGCACTAATAGAGAATAAATATAAGACAAACTTAAATGAAAGAATCAATCAGGATAGGGAAGCGCCTAAAAAATAACTTAATGATTATTTTATGGTATACTTGAGTAATGTTTACAATAAAACTAATGGTAAAAAATAGTTCGCTGACTATCAGTTAAATGATGATTTATATAGAACTAATTCTACGATTTCCAATTTCAGCAATTTTTTGTCTACAACTTCTGTTGGATCCTGAACCAGAAGTTCACTTAACCCCCTTTCTATTGAGAGTATAGCCAGGTTGTATAGTCTTTTACTCGTAATTGTGAATCTCAATTTTTTTTAATCCTTTTCATGGTTGAAAAACTTATTTCATACGCTGCTGAGTAAACAGGCAACGTTAGCAAGAGTGTTAGAAGTTTTTAGAGGTTAGGAAAAATTATTTCCATTTTCTTTAGGTCATTAAAAATGTATTTGAGTGATTGCTTTTTTATTTACAAAGGCGTTCATAGCTAGGCATACCTCTGAATTAAACTTTTAGAAGTCCAGAAAAAAAATCCTTTGTATTTTTCAGCAAATGATTGTATAGATCTTTCACGTAGAAACATTTAACTTCCAAGGTGACAAGCACTTATCGCATCACTTACAAAGTAATTCTTAGTGATTATATGTTCCTATTCACCAACTATATTGTCAATGATTTCAAATAGATTTTGTTTACATTTTTCTACTTCGGTTGTGGGTTGTCCCTTTGTTTTTCCTGTTAAGGCTGATGTTATAATATAATTTTTCATAAATTTGTTAGGTAATGCGGCTTTCCTATATTTTGATTCACATGGTAAATCATAGTCTTTTGCTTTTTCACAGGATGCTGTCCATATAAAATGAAATTATTCATCAGATAGTTTTTCTTTCAGTGTAGTTATTAAAGCTTTTATTACTCTTTTACCTGTCCCAAAATCCACTATTTTCTGTTGAAGCAGCATGGATGCCCCATTTTTTAGTTCCAAAATCTCTGAAAATTTCTTCAACAAAACAAAATGTTGAAATTATAAAATTGGCTTAGAAGTCCCCTGGCCTCCGCTGCTTCTTTATTGTTAGATGATTTGGACGGATCTTCTAATGCTGCTTTAGTTGAAGAAAAACGTTTTTCAAAGTAAACAGTTACCTTGTATTTGCATACCCAACGTGTATCACTTCGAAGTGGCATTTCCATTGCTTTCTCTCTAGGATAAAGATTCTTTTGAGCGTCAATACACTTTTGACGACGCAAAACAGACACAAATTGAAATGCATAAATAGCCTCTAATAAACCAAATGTGTTGCATACAATGTCTACACTTGACGCTACATCCACCAAAACTAAATTTAAACTATGTGCATAACAATGCACATAAACACAAGGATTATCAACCATATCTCGAAGTAAGTTTTGGACTCCATCAATGCAGCCTGACATCACTGATGCACAATCATACAACTGTACTACACATTTATTAGGATTCAATCCCGCCTTAACAAGGTGCTCGTAAGCTTTATTTGCCAACGACCTTGCTTCTAGATCTGATAAATGAACAAAACCAATAAACGTTCTTCTATATCAGTTTGTGATACATACTTAATGCAAACAGACATCTGTTCTACTTTGATTATACCCTTCGCTTCATCTAAAATAAAAAAAAAATTCACCTTTGAATTCCTTAACCTCCTCTACTATGTGAGTGGTTACTATACTGGCTCCTTCATCAAGGAGCTCATTTTGTGACAGCTATGATGAGAAAGTCGCATTTCTAGCAAACTATTTAAACAATCTCTAGATGATTCACTTTATAACTTTACGAGATTTAAAATCTCCAAAAAGTTGCCCTTGTATTTAACTGTATCATTTTCATTTACAATGTCACGATGGCCTCTAAGAGCAGTATCTTGTCTTGCACAAACCAGAGCCACCCTTGCCAACGTATCTACAGCTGATCGATTGAGTTTTATGTCTGTTTTATGCTGGTAACTTAGCATGGAAACAACATTACCGACTGTTAAAAAAACTATTCCATTTTGTAATTGATAACTTATGTTATTCACTTTCAACATGCTTCTAAAGTTTTTCACTAATTTTTTCCAGTTACTATAACCATTATTAACCAAATTAGGATCAGCATAACCATAACTAGGCTTAAAATCGTGACAGGGAAACAAAACACTTCATATTTTTCCTCTGAATAGTCTATTAATTTATATTTGGTATACCAGCTACTGCTAAAACTTTTATTTTTGCTATTCATCGTGTTTCGTTTATAAGACGACTAACTTGGTTGCATTGGGCTATTCTTAATACAAACACTTATATCACTTGGTGGAATAATCCCGCTCGAAGTAACCTCCAGGTCCACAAAACATTCACTGACTCCTCTGAATTCTGATTCTGGATCGTGTTTAGGTCGTTTAGTCACATTTTAAAGCACATTAGAATGAAGTTCACATATTCTTGGGCGAAAAAAAAATCCATCAAACTACTTTGTTTTCCTTTGTATACAGGCATTATTACATTAAAATGACACAACTATGTCATCAAGGTAGAGCGTTTACATAGCTAACCACATATCAATTTACTGACTGTCTTGGCCGACGAAAATGCGTGGCCTTGAAGCCGACCTTGAACTTAAGATGCGTGCGCAGCCTAAGTAGATATTTTTGAGTACGAAACTTGAGCTTCGAGCATGGCCAAGATTGCAAACAATACTCTATAGCGAATCGAGCGGAAGTCTGAAGGAAAACAGAATATGACCGTCAGCTGAAATTTACTAAAATCACATAGCATACCTTTT
This sequence comes from Timema californicum, assembly GCA_902141385.1. Classification (NCBI taxonomy): domain Eukaryota; kingdom Metazoa; phylum Arthropoda; class Insecta; order Phasmatodea; family Timematidae; genus Timema; species Timema californicum. The sequence continues at coordinate 67,726 of CABFOW010003360.1, forward strand.
AAACAATAATATCCTTGTATAGCATAATTCTATTATATAAATTATCAAAATTATTACTGATTGTAGTTTATTTTAAAGCTGGTAATATTCGGGGTGGGGGGGGGGGGGGGGAGGGNGCACGTCCCTGGCCTAGAACCACCACTGACTAGTTGATAAATCTTCTTTATCACCACGTCTTACTACCTGTTCAGTTTATACCCATCAACGAAAATTACTCTAATGGGGCAGGGATGAGGAAGGAAACAATTTAGAACTAATCTAGCTACATTTACGTGGAGGGAGAGTGGGGAAGGCATTTAGGAAATAAAACACATCATAGAGAAATTTAGTGTTACCTCTTTCTCTATGACACTATAAACAGAACCGAGCGGGATTTAAACATAATCTCCCTGTCATTAGCAGGCCAGTCAGTCTAACACGAGAGTAACGTTTAGTCCACTAGGCAACCCAAACGAGCTAGTTCATAAATAATTATTTTAAAATACTAGATATTCTTCTCGGATTTATTATAATGTTATATTGAATGTATTGTCATATAACAACATTAATAAATTACAATATAAACATCGATCTTTTTTCCAGGTATGGTGTTCTTCGAGCACCGATGAAGCTGTTAATCTTCAGATTGAAAAGGACCCTCATTCACCCCCAAGATTTCGAGTTATTGGACCTCTTTCAAATATGCCTGAATTTGCAAAAGAATTCAACTGTGCGTTGGGAACAAAAATGAATCCAGAAAATAAATGTGAAGTTTGGTGATTGTACTTCAAGATAAAGTGTGCCTATAAAATGCGATACATTATTATATTAATAGTTAATATAATGATATCTTATATATTATTGATTAAATTATGAAGATTTACAGTAGTCATTTATTATTTTAGTGTGGTTAAAGGTTAAATATTAAAGTAACTTTTAATTGAACTCGTTTCTATAATGAATTTAGAATATTGAAATAATTATGATTATGAATAGTGTACTTTGCAAAAAGGTTAATAGAATTTAACAATTTAAACTATTGTATATTTTACTATTTTGTCACAATACGTTTTGCTAAGTAATAAATATTATATACTGTCTGGTTTACACATGCCTAATAATTTATTGATTTAAACCATTATGAATTTTTAAAATTCAATTGATCAATGCATTAAAAAAAATTGAAAAATAATATCTTGATCCTACACTATTGGATGTCCAGATTCAACATATTTGTTGTAAATCGATTAAATATTTTCCATTACCACCCTAAAAGTGAGTTTATTCATTAAAAATCCTATTCATGAAAAACTCATTATGACTATAATACATATAGCATGGCCGGATTTTAGTTGGTTTCTTGACAATGTAAAACGACTTAATTCAGCTTCAGATAAGGCCACGAAAGGAATTAAGAAATATGTTTACCCCATCTATCATTAAGGGCAGCAATACTATCTCGTTTGTTTAAATAAAGGGAAAACTAGTGTATTTGAAAGAAAAGACTAATACCGTTCAGTGTAAAATAAAAGTAATTTATTTTGTAAAGGTCGATTAGAAGTCTTTCACATGTATTAGCTACTAAAATTTTAAAATAGTGTGGTGATTAGCTGGATCCAAATACCCATATCTAAATCTTTATTACTTAACAGAAGAATTAACAATAGAAACATTCTTTATTCAAGTTTTCTTGAAGTGCATATTAATATTGAACACAGCAGGAAATAATGTTGTTCACATGAGTTTAATTGTATACTTTGAAATATATTCATTATGTTGATATAAGTTTTTCGCTACGTATTCTGCCACTCATCTTAATACAAGTTGGTTGGTTGAAAAATACCCACAAATCAATGATAGATAGATTACATGTGTAGATTTTCCCACGTTTGCATTTTTCAATTAGCTTTCAATGGCAAATTTAACTAATTTCTTACATGAGTCACACGTGTGGCAATTATCACACATAGTCAGGTAATTTTGACGCTATTATAAAGTTTGTCTTTGCCAGGGGTGATTCATTTAGATGACTTTAAAGTATGCTCCAGTTACAAAAAAAAAATAAGAAAATTAGGTACATTACTTTTTTACGAATGTCGTTTTAAGCTTTATCTGTAACATTTGACTAAAGTTTAATATTTTTTGCTTTGTCCATAGCCCTCTGGAGCAAATCTATTTTTTGAGTAAGTGTTCGGCAGCCAAATTGTATGGTCTAGAGAACAAATATAAATTGCTATGAAATATTTTTTTTTAAATATATCGATTGCCAACTTCATATAATATACATTTTGTGCATTGTGATCATTAAAATTATCATCCTGTAAATACGTATCTCACCGATATCATGCATTATATTATATTGCGTAAGTAGTATACATATACAGCACATATCCAATATTTATTAGTTACAACAATCATCAAAATCAATTGTAACATCTCGCCGAGTTACAAGGCCATGAACAGAATAATCAATATTAAATAATGCAAATAAGGTTTATCATCGATTTAATTCTGCCACCTGTTTGAGTGTGCAGTCCTGACTCGCCTATCACTACCAAGTCCAGCCCCTGCTAGACGACCCGGCAGTCCGGACACACCAGGTGTTACTGAGTGGTTCCTGCCTGAAGCGCCAGAGAATAAAACATTGTACCGCTTTCCGGAGACAATTAGAATGTTCTCGTAGCCTTTGAGTTCAGAGAAGAAGGAATAACTGTGGCGCATCGATCACCTGGCCCACGTCTCTACCATTGTATTTCCCACTCCTTTTCCTCTGCCTTCCCCGAATCGCTCTGGGCTGTAAGAGTGAATATATTGTTTCGGCCTTTTTTTATAAATGTAATGTTTCGGCATGTAGATTCTTTAAATGTTCATGGCTAATAATTGTTAGCTTTAAATTCTCTTTTGGCTGGTAACTTCTAAGTTTATTGTTTCGATCAGAATATTCTTTATAAACCCTTTTGGTTAGTTTTAAAGATGTACTTTTTTATGTTTAAATAAAAAAGGGAACTTAGTGTCCTTGTGTTCAGTTAGTAAAGATCAGTTTTATTGGAATTTATGTTACAGATATTAGTATTTAATATTCTTTGAAGAGTGGGATTTTAGCTAACTAAAATAATAATAATTTTACCACAGGACGGTGTTTATTAATTTTTCTTCTTTTGCAACACATTTTTATAAATTTTGGATATAGTATTTGTGAGTTATAATTGTGTTCTTTTGATAAATTAAATACGACATATTAACATTGTTTTTGCTCGTTTGATAAACAGTATTTCAATGAAGTTAGTTAGTATTGTACATATAACGTTAACTTTACTCTTTTAGTACCAATGTAATTTTATGACAAATACATAGGACGTATGTTATTCAATTCTATTTAAATAATACCTGTAGATAATGCGGTTAGCACACTTGGGGAATTTAAGGTCGCTAGTTGTATGTTATTATAAAGTTAGCCGTGCGTTCTTCTCTATTTGGATGTTTGTCCTTATGACAGAAGAGAACGAGTCACTTAAATTGTTTTATGTAAATATTGTTATTTAAATTCGATTAACTGTCATTTTGATAGAGGTTCAATTGGGTTTTTATGAACTGGTAAACAGACTAGCAAATACTCCTAAAATATGACGTTTATACTATTCTCGTTTTTTTATATCTAGAATATTAATAATACAGGAAATATTTTATATTATTTTGATGATTATTGATGCGGTTCTTAAAACATAAACATATAATTGATATTGTCTTACGCACTATAATAATCTACAATTTAATAAACACCAAAGAAACTATTAAACTGTCGTGCAGGATTGTTATATTTACGTATCCGTCCAGGGACCATTTACCCTTTTCACAGTTTTCTTTAAAATCACAGTATATAATTATTTTATTTCTGGCCCATATGGATTTGGTGGAAGGATCCGGCTTGAATTTATCATTTATATATCAATTGAGGATGTATAAATTATACAAGTCCAGACAGCTCGCTCTGCATTCCTTTGTTTTATGCCATTGTTATATTGTACACCATTCCTTTATCCCGTCAGGATCAAGGACTGCCACATAATGTAAAAATAATTATACTTAGGAGAGGCAACGTGTCATATATCTTGCGGGACTCTAGTCGACATTATTTCAGTATACATAATATTAATTATATATATAATATGTATAATATAAATATAATAAATATATATAATATACAAGACCATCTTAAGGTAAAAGCCACTCATGGGCAAATACCCCCACCCCTTCCAACCCTCTCTCTTTTACCAACATGCACATGCATCCTACATAGATTCCATGCCTTCCAGTTTCTGTCCCAGTTATTGCTTTCCAGGGGCAGATTCAGAATTATTTCCAAAGGGTGGGTTGGAGAACCCCCCCCCCCCTACTCCCCAAGAAATGTTGTAAAATTTAAGCCTTGAGCTGTGTCTTGAGTTTACCATGGGCTCAAGAAAACAATATATAAAATAATAAACCTGTTTAAAATGTATCTGAATTCATTGGTGCTTTTCAGTTAATTCAATCAAATCTGAAATTTTTATTACATTCCTTCACTAACTATCATTTACTACATGATACAGTATGTAGTGTTGCAAATAATTCCATCAACAATGGATAGGTCCGGTGTGGTGTGTGTAGAGACAACAAGAAATAGCACATATCAGGTTAATCCTTGCACAATATACGAGTATGAACTGTACTTGTTGTGACAGGCAATGTACACAAATTTGGAACATAGCTCTAATATTTGGTAGGGTGGAACCTATTTTATAGCCTACTTATAGAAACTTAGGAAACTTGTCTGAAAAGTTTGATTTCAACATTCACTTCTAGGTTTGTAGCTATTATTTCAGGACTGAGAAACATGGCAAATTATCCCTCTAAAGTTCAGATTTTTGTAGAACCACATCTTCACAACCGTCACTGAATTCTGGTGACAATAGCTTTTGAAGCTGTCCAACTCTTTGCAGCAGTAATTTTGGAAACCTGGAGGAAAGCTCATTGAGTATGTAGCCCAGAAAAAAGAAGATATAATTCAATTCGACAATACTCTTCAAGTGACCCACTTGACTCTGATTGAAAGTTGGGCCTTTTTTTTTGTGGGATAGTTTGTCTAGGTTTACGAATCTCTATCTCCATTTCCATCGTCTGATGTTCTGACTTTTTGAAAAGTTGTTTGAATGAATCATTGCTTTTGTCACGTTTCTCTTGGAGGTCTGCTAATGTGGCTTCAACAATTTGCATAGTTTTGAGTATATTCATGTTCTCTGTCTATAACCTCCAAGCCAAGGTCAGTTAGTTTAAAAAAAAACGTCAGGCAAAGCAACCACACTTATGAGGAACTCTGATGGCAGTATAAATAGTAAAGGAATGAAAATGCCTCACTTCCTCTACCTTCAGGCGAATGAATGAGTTTCCAAAACTATAGAGAGGCAGGAGAGTGTTTCTAAAATGTCAAAACAACCTCATGCCTTTGAACCCATCTTGTTTCGCTTATCTTTTTCATTGCATGTCTTCCTTTCTTTAGCTAATCTTTCATTTACGCATCACCACACACGCACTTCTTCTAGAAAACTTAGTGGAGAGATAATCTCTATTTACAAGGTGGGCTTCAGTGTCTGAATTTGGGAATTTGGGAAGTCGCGTAAGTCAGGTTGTTGCAAAATAACTTCAATACATTATCTGTGTAACATTCCCATTTTACTTATAGTAACCTAGAAACTATTCAGATCTTTTTTAATATCTAATTTTAGGTAGTGTATTTTATCGTCATCTAGGGGTCACGTGTCCCCGTACCCCTCTAGATCCAATAATGCTTTACACTACTAAGTAAATTACAAAATATAAATAATTAACCAAATCATGAATAATCTCAAATGATTTAATTCAAGGCAAATATATTACTTCTACTTATGAAGAACATCAAGTAATCACAACAATTTAAATAACTTTTAAAAATAGCTAAGTAGTAGTTAAAATTTTATTTAATAGAAAAACCGCACCAAGAACAAGAAAGAGTCATTTTTCATTCCACCTACCAACCGTATATAAACTTCTCAGTCTTTATTTACAAGTCCACTTCCCGCAATTTTATGGTAGACCAATTATTGTGAATTAAACTTTCAAACGAAATGGTATCCAGCAATCCAGCTTTAATGACAAAATAAGCTATCCTTGAAAGTCTCTCTTCACTGGTTGTGTTTCATAAGTAGCTACTCACCCTTCTCTGGACTGATAAAGATCGTTCAGAACTTGCATTGGCAGAAGGAATACACAAAAAGATCCGGAGGAAAGTGTCTACATTCGGATAGGTAGCAATTTGGCCTTTGCTTCCAATAGTTTTCATTAAATTTCCATGTGAATTTTCATTTAATTTTAGTTATTTGGGGAACTCATGGAAATGGACACACTCTCCAATGAATTCACTATATACACCATCGGGATATATGCTTCAATAGCTTTCCTGGCACATTCTCTAATAATCATAAAGTGGCATCGAAGATAATTTACTAAGAAAGCCGAATCTTAAGTCAAAATCTGAGTATGCAGATATTCTACATTAAAGCTCCACAACCATTTTATCGATGGCCAACATAAATGCTTTAATCCTGAATTATTCCTTGCAGTCGAAAATCGAATAATTGTCTCTATTGACCTCATAAAGCTGCAGTATTCTCCTATTGACTCTTTTGCTTTCATGTTCATAATCTTCACATCCAGATATATTTCTTCCTTCACATTCATGGTAGTCGAATCTATCTCGGAGCCCTTCCATATAACGTCTTAGTGAACTATACATCAGAACTACGTCATTCAAGTTAGTAGTAGCACTTTAAAAACTCTTGCTCACTTTGTCGGCCCGTTCTAGAATCTCTGTCCAAAATGTGATTAATATTTCGGTCTCCAATTTAACAAAGCTAGCACACAAATCTTCAGCCTCAGCTCGTTTTTCCAGTTTTTCGAATGGGTTATTTGCAATTTTTGTTGCAGCTGAAAGAAAAGTGTGGTAGAATGCCGTCAGTGGTCTGCATGCATTGTGTCTTGCAAACCACCGTGTTGTTGACAAAGGCTTTGGCAGCAGTTTTATGTCAGCATTACTTGTTTTAATTTCACCTTGGAGAGTTCCCATCTGCCTGTCCACTCACTGAAGAGTGAGCATACAGTCCCGTCACTGTATTAAAGATAGTTTTTGAAAATTATAGAATTCCAAAATTCAATTACTCTCACCAAGCGCCCATGGGCAATTGCTCTGTTTGCCCTTTATTTTAAGACTGCCCTGATAATATAGATATAGCATATAATATATATTATTAATCATATATTTATATATATATATTTTTGTATATATATATATATATATATATTATAATACAATATTTATATATATATATTTTTGTATATATATATATATATATATTATAATACAATATAACATTTTTAATTCAAAGTTCAGGCATAACTAAAATAATTTGAAGCATCCAAAAATTGAATTAAACTTCCATGTGAGTATCAAGGCAGCTGGTACACAATAAATCAATAACCTAAGAATACTAATAATATGCTACATATAAACACACCATTTATATTAGGCCTATGCTATATAAAATACACAATGTATACGTAGGCAACATGAAAAAACATGAAATAATTAAACAATTGCAGATTTAAATCAGCTTTTGTACTTAAATCGTATTACGGTGGAAAAAAATTAATGATACTAGTTTGTTGTAGTTTGCTTATCTTAACGTAATATACAAATTCTTCAAGTTCACTGATTACACTAAAAATGTTGTCTTACGTTTGGTTAGAATTAAGTCACTATTTTCTTTTAACATGCGTCATTTAACATTATTGGCATATTGGGTGATTTAATAAAGATCGTAAAGTTATTTTAGAAATGAGTACAAACTATAAAAAATTAACAATTGCCTTCAAATTATCGAGATATTTCCTTCAGAAATTCGAGAAAATGTTACGTTTTACTATTGATTTAAATAGTGACCTCATGGGTAATCATGGTGGGTTCGAATTATATATAGAGTAAAAGTCATTTGAAAATATAAATAATAAAAGATTGTTACCCCCCCTCCTCTACTCTTTCTCTTTCTATGTAACGCTCTTGCATTCCCAAAGTGGTCGGTCAGGCTCTCTCTACCCCTCTTCACCCCTGCTCTATTCATCCCCTCAGGGGCTAAGGTCACTAGCCAGCACCATAGAGAAAGGAATAACACTAGAGGGATCCAAGGATAGGGCAAAACTCAGTCCATTTTAGAACAATGAAAACTGTAGT
>CABFOW010003361.1:6880-28540 GCA_902141385.1 Timema californicum
TGCTAGCCAGTGAGCTTTACAAAAAATTTGAAAGTACTTTCTGTCGTGACTCATTATTGGCAGCTTGTACTTTGCAAGTGAGACAGATATATATATATAGAAATACTAGCAGGTAGATTTCAAACCTCATCATCAGTACTAACCAGTTGAGTTCCACAACAGTTCACCAACTCGTGTCACTAAATAGTTTCTCCCGGTGAGGAAGGCCTATTAGCAGTTTGTAATCCATTGGGTTTTCGGAGCTCTTGCTAGTTGTTCATTGTTATTTTCACAGTGTTCAGTTATTAAGTTTTCAATGTTGCTTGTACAGTGTTAAGTTGTTTAGTTGTTCTTCTAGTATCTCTGACGTACACAGATGTACTGGACGAGCAAATAATTAACTGTTACCAGTTATTGGCTGCCATCATTTCAAAGACAAATTGCAATAAAATCGGAATTATCTTACCCATAGATAAGTGGTTAGATTTGTCAAAGACTAAGACAGCAGATAATACTGAAGCTATGAATCCTGGAGAACCAGGATCATCCTGTACTAACAAGAATGTGCAAATATTTAAAACTGAAGATATTTTTCATTTGCGCGCGCAAAAAAAAAAAGGAAATACAGTTAAACATTTATGCAATATGGATTTACTTTTATTTACACAAATATTGAAGACATACCCATCTGCTTGATTTGAAATGAATGCTTGGAGATTGAAAGTCTCAAACCTGCTAAATTAAAAAGACATCTACACACAAAGCATGCTTCCTATTCCAATAAGCCTGTATACTTTAAGCGAAAGGCTATTAAAATTATCGAAACAACAAACACAATCTCTTGAAACTCATGTACTGGTCGATAAAAAGTACTTAAGAGCATCTTATGAATCCTCTTACTTAATCGCAAGTACTAAGAAACCATAAACTAATGATGAAGATCTTATGTCACCAGTGGTAATTAGGATGAATTAAATTATTCACGGGAAAAAATATGCAAACGAATTTAAAAAAATTCCACTGTCACATGATACTGTGGATAGACGAATTTTAGAAATTAGCAACGATCAGTTTGAGCAACTTATTGAAAGACTTAAAGAAAGTTCGAAATTTTTAATTCAGCTGGATTCATCGACTGTCGTTACAAACTTCGCACGGCTATTGGCACGTGTCAGGTATTGTTACGGTAACAGTGTCTACGAAGATTTACTATTTTGTCGGTTGTTAGACGGACGTACAACTGGTGAGTACATTTTTCGAAAAGTGAATTAATTTTTCAAGGAAGTAGGGCTAGAATGGAATAACTGTGTTGGAGTATGTACCGGTGGCGCAGCGGCAATGGCAGGAAGAATAACTGGATTTCAGGTAAAAGTTAAATCTGCGAGTGATAAGCCTACTACTTTCACTCATTGCATGATTCATCGAGAGGCATTAGTGGCCAAGAAAATGTCTACAGATCTGAATGCTGTACTACAAGATGCGGTTTAGGCTATCAATTTTATTCAAAGTCGTGCCCTTAATAGTCGTCTCTTTGCAAATTTATGTGATGAAATGGAATTCAATTTCAGAACACTTTACTGCATACAGAAATGCGATGGCTGTCAAAGGGACAAACATTGAGACGGCTATTAGTGTTAAAATATAAAATAATTCTATTTCTCTGAAAATAACTGAATATGTCAATTTCTTTCACAATGAAAATTGGCTGTGCAAATTATGCTATCTGTCAGATTTATTTGAGAAACTCAACGAACTTAATATGTTTCTCCAAGGGGAGAGAACGAATATTTTTACACTGAATGATACAATTCAGGCTTTTATGAAAAAATTAAACATTTGGTAGAATAAAGTAGAAAATTACTCATTTGAAATGTGTTCATACACAGAGTATTTTATTGTTGATAATATGCTTAGCTTTGACTTGACTAATCAGATAAAAATTTATCATTTGGTATGCTTGGAAAACAATTTTGAGAGGTATTTTCTACCGGAATTAAACAATAATCAATTATATTGGATTCAAAACCCTTTTATCGTGGAGATGGTAAATGTGAAGCATCTCTCATTGTAAGCCCAAGAAGAATTTGCAGAATTTTCATGTGATTCAACCGTCAAACTTGAATGTTCAAGGAAAGACTTGAACACTTTTTGGCTTGATTGTTAAAGCAGAGTTTCTAATATTGTCTGAGTTAGAGATGGCAGCTCTTCTGCCATTTGTTACCACCTATTTGTGCGAATCAGCATTTTCGACAATGATGGCAATTAAAACCAAATACCACTCAAGTCTTAATAACATCAAGAGCACTATGAGACCAGCAGTGACAAATATTAAGCCACGATTTGAGTTTTTATGTCAGAATAAGCAATCACAGCCATCCCATTAAAGGTAAACGTATTATTATCTTTTGTCAGCTTTCAGTAAAATTTTCTTTGGTATATTCATATTTGATAGTAAAAATTAATTGATATTATTTTTTATTTTGCATTTTCATACTTATATTTTGCATGTCAATATATTATATACACAATTTTTTAATATAATAAATTATTTTAAGAAATTTTCATTTTTGATATTTTCATACACTATTTTTTTGTCAGCATAGTTATTTAATGATATATCTATACTTATATTTAAGATACCTTATTTTTTCGCTCAAAAAAGGTTCTATCAAAAGGGGTTCAAACAAAAAAGTACGCTCACAAACCGGTAAATCGACTATATAGTGTTACTACCAATTGTATTTATGACATTGAGTGAAGGGTTGGGAAAAATTGTGTCTGGTCCAAAGGGGTTGTAGATGAAAATAGGTTGAGAAGCCCTGGTCTACCGTATGCTGTGCCAGGTTAGGCTCGTCAATCTACGAAAGACAGGCTCGCGAATCTACTAACCACGAGCCGTTCGCAACTTTCCTTACAACAGGTCATGGGAACAAGGCTTAAGAGTTCTAGTTCCGTGATCAGACATTGAAGCCAAAAAGTGCTAGTATCTTAGCATATTAGCACGCGCGTAATTGAAATATTGTAAAGAAATTTGAACTACTACGTTTTCTTTTGATGGTTTTAAGTAATATGGTTAGTAGAGAAAATAATTGAGATGACCAAAATAGGAGCTTGTTAGTAAAATACATATTATCAACCATAATAATTGATTTTTTTTTAAGCATTTAAATTTTCTTGGTAATACAATAAATATATTGTTTTGATCAAATTTAGTCTGGTGCATTTTATGGGTACAAAGGGGTCAGAAGATGAGGGGGTGAGTTTACGCAATCATTTAGGCTTTTTACAGTCGTGGTAATATTACGATGGTTTATTTTCAGTTGTATGCCTAGTTAAAAAATATTTATTTCTCTCCATTTTTAAACGTGCTATAATGAAATAGATTTTCATTTAGTAATAATTTTAATCAAATGTTCCAACCTTAACATATTTCAAATTAATGAATAATTTCATAATGTTAAACTCAATGCATCCATATGTGTTAGGAAATCTTCTCACACCCCTGGGTAATCATTTAATTATTTTTTTGTAGTTTACAACGACTCTGTGTCGTCAGCTTATATTATTTATTGTTTAATATCCCCTCAGCCCTATTGCAAATACTTGTTAAATATAACCATTTCAAAAACACTCTCTTTCTTTCTCCCTCCCTTCTAGAACATGGTGCAACCTACAGAAAGATAGAAGCTACTAGAACAATTTCTTTAGAAATATATACTCAAAACGAAGACTAATTTCTCCATTCTGTTCATAACCTTACTACAGAATGGTCCATGAAAGTTTAATCGCTGATATTTTTTTCTACAACCTTACTGAGAGGCGGTCCGCACTAAATCAATTCCAATTTTCAAATACAGTCCGCGACGCGTTAAGCTATCCAGCTTAAGCTGCTATATCATGTGTGCAAATAAAATTATTTAGGATATATAAATAAAAACAAGATTCTACAAAATAACAAAATTTCTCACATATAATAAAATTAGCAATAAAATCGATACACCCCAAGACTCTACAACAAAAAAGTATCCTTACAGCTTGGTTTTGATAACGGGTTGCATCCAACAAAACACTCCCCAGCATAGAACATAGCTCTACAGTCCTTATATCGTTTACTGGTCTTAATATACAAACAAATTCTTCAAAATGTCGCCCTATAGGAGTCAAATACGAATTCACTCAAGATGTTTTAAGATAGTTGATAAGACTAGTTCCTTACCGCCCTCCAACTCTACTGCAGTAGTTTCCAACCAAGGGATTGCGACCCTATTTGGGGTGTGGTCACAAGACTTGTTGAGCTTATAGCTTTATATTTACTTTGCTCGTCAACTAGAATGACTATAGGAAGTTTCAAAACTGAATTAATAGAAATGTAAGCAGTTATAATGATAAAAACTGCTTGTGTTCCTTTTGGTTACACAACTCTGACTTGACTGACTGTTGTGCTGCTATCATACCATCCAAAATACCCACCGGGATGGGTAACATCTTACTCACGTTTGTATAGTCACTATACAAGACATTTATAGTAATTAAAACAAGTATCGGTGGGCACGTGGTCTTAACGTCAACCTCATTTGTTTTGGGGGGGACGTGGAGGTCGGGATTCAAATCTTGACCGATTGTACAGGGGTAGGTATTTCTTAAATGGCTTCCGCTCCTCTCTCCGAATAAATAGGGGTACATTTCTTCTAAATTCTACCTACCTAACAACTGTAATTAAATTCGGATGTCCATGGATGCGGGGAAAAAATAATTGAACACTAGAATTTAAAGGCTTGTAGGGGATCAAGATGTCGTGATGGTCCCAGAAACAAAAATTGATGTCAAACCGTGCGAAAGTTTAGAAACCACTGCTCTTATATATTTTATTTATAATAATATCCCTACATTTCAAATTTAATACAATGTGAAGTTCTCCCACCCTTTCCCCCAGTGTATAGACCAAATGTATGTAGAGAGAATATATATATATATATATATATATATCATTAGCAAGCAATTATTGTAGTTGATGTATTTATTCAAAATAATATTACTTTTTTTAAGTTAATAATATTTTTCTATGGTCTCCACATTACTTAAAACAATAAAATGAAAGCGTTGTGGCTCAAACATATCTACAATATTTGAATTGCACGGGGGCTAAAATGCTAAAATACTGGCGCATTCTGGCCACATTGTCTGATCACTGGAAATAAAGAGTATCCACACCAGCATAGGCGCCAACTCCCGGGCTTTGCATATTAGGCACCCTCAAAAATATTTTCAGTGGTGCTCACACCCCCAATATTTCAGCCTTTTTAAAACCGCTGCTAGTTCTATCCTGGATATAGGGTTGCGCTGCTAACAACGTTTTCTAGCGTAGCAAGCGGCAGGTGCTGCCATCTGATATGTAAGCAGGCGTGATTATGTTGGTAGCACTCGCCACTCTTGAACCGACAGCCTGGCATTTGTCGACAAGTTTCCATTATAGTTTGGTTAGTATCAGTACTCATATAGTATATATTATTTTTGTGTTGTGAATATATTTTATTTTTCTTTATTACATTTATTTTTATTTGATTTGATTAAACATACATTGAGACTATCAGATTGCACCTTAATTTTGGCCATTTTTTAAATACGGTGCTTGAAAATGTCCATATACTATACCACCCCCTTCCCCCTTTTTATAGAAACCCCCCCAATGTTTTTTACAAGTCTGTGCCCATGCACACCAGTATATATTATGCCTTCGGATAGCATTCGGCATAATCTATAATTATTTTTTCACTTTCACCCAAACTAAATATTCAAAAGTATATTTTTTAATGCGCAATGAGGTTGACACAAAGCATGAAGCTACACTTGCAAGGATTTTCAATTTATCAGAGAGATGCAATATAATAAAAATAATAATTATTATTTCACTTTTAATTTATTTTACCATCAATAATGATTTCAATTTCAATTTCCTTTATTCTAGTGTTGGCCAACAGTCACAATACCTATAAAAGGCCAGCACTGATAGATGAAACATACACAAGTACTTGACATGTAAGCATTAATACAAAATGAAATAAACAATCATAGCTAAATAATGATGCATAAAGATAAGGAGTTTCTAAAAAATAAGATTTTTATAAGGAATAGTAAATTGAATTAATAAAGAGTAATACTAGAAATCAAGAATATTAAAAATTATTTTAAAATATTTGAATATTGAATATTGTAATCCTATATTTTTTTAGGTATAAATTCGAACATGTACTGAATAAATTATTGATAGTAATAATAATAATAGTAATAATAAATATATCAAACACTAACAATAATAATCTAGTTATAAGATTTGGAATTACAATTTTTAAAATCTTGTTTTGGGACAGGAACATGTTTTTGAAGAAATAGTTTTTACTTATTTTTTATTATTTAGCACCGTGTCTTACGGCCCATTCAGGCTATACGCTAAGAAATAGTTAATTTTTACCATTCAAATCTAAATTTAAAGCATTCAAATTTATGGGTACTTTTTCTACGGAACAAAATTTATAAAACATACTAAATAATATTTGAGTTGCTTAAAACTAGCATACATCCACAAGTAAAACTCCTAAAGAAATTAGCAAACTAAATGAGTCCGTGGTTCTGTATTAATAAAAGTTGCAATTTGAATATTTTTTTTGTCGATTCTTAAATTTACATCAAACGCAGTCAGACGTTATAAAATACACTATATATATCATAGTTGCGTTTGGATGTTTACCATACTGTTATGACGCTTACAAAACTAACAATGTCTTAGAGTTCATCTATCTAAAATATACTTTTGCTTCTACTTGAAGTAGGCCCATTACTTTATAATAATTAACATACGTTAGGATAAAACTTTAAAAACCCATTATTCTATAGGTTTCACTAATCAAATGAATTATATATTTGGCATACGCGTCGGTTGCTAACACTTATAATCTCCTACCAAATGTTGCTTAAGATGTTTTCAGTGCGCTCAAGTAGAGTGATCTGAACCACATTAATATAATATGTATGAATGTGTCTCAGAATTGGACAAGTCCCTGAATAGCAAGGGTTTATAGACCAGACCAAGGCTTTATTCTCTGTCCAAACACATTTTTCAAATCTATTAGGAAATATTATTTTTAAGGAAAAAATATTCAAACTATGAAGATTCTTTCTTTGAAGTAAACACAGAAAGAGCCATATATACAATTGGTAAATAATTTCCTACTTTTATACGTATTTCAGTGGTCAGAGCTGTAAAATAAAAATTGCGAGGATGTTCAAAAGCCATAGCTTCCAATCAAGCTGCTGTTAGCGTAATGAGGCCATTCCCTTGAAGAAACGCTACTCCGATAGGTGTTGTTAAGTTCGAAGGATTTACTGCTGACTTTCTTGATTAGAATAGCTCCAAACGGCTCAGTAGAACAGGTGTAGGATTTGGTGAATGTATTTTCAGAAGAGTGAAGAGATGGTCGACTTTTGATCTTACGGGGCCTTTCCAGATCTGTGTTGTATGAAACTTCAATAGATGGAAGTCTCTCATGACATGGAAAACGTCTCTTGAATTCTCGTTTGAATTTTTCCTAGGAGATAAAATTACTTTTTACTAAAACAAAACTAAAAAATAGTGGAACATTACGAGTAATTACTTGTAAAATTGTTTACAGATTTATTGTTTTTGTTTTTTGTGAGTAGCTTTATTAAATGTAGGCTTTGCGTTTTCCTTTATTGTATTGTTACTGTTGTATCCTATGTATAACCAGCCTTGTAGTACAGTGATCTGCTTACCTAAGGGTCCCGGGGTCAATTCCCGGTTGGTACCAAGCTATTTTTTCTCAAAAGAGGAATAAGTCACATGGTCATAAAGGTTTGTTTAATCAGGCTAAATAGGTTAAGATCTTTGTTGGCTTCGCCTTCATTCAGGGATTGAAGATTGATTCAAGAATACACTGCAGAAAATTGGAATAAACAATTGAACACGTTTACAAAATTAAGAACGATTATTGGTAAAAGAATGCGTTGTTGGATGAAGCGATGGAAAGATTTGTAATTATTAACGAAGAATGTTCAGATTCTAGTGTGAGTGAATTTCCCACCAGTGAAATACTATAACTGGAGATGAGTTATTCAGACTTGTGTAGTCACGCCTTTCTATCTAATCACTCTTCCAGCCAACTTTTTGGAAGAGGGGTAAAGTTACAGTTATTATAGTACAAGTTTTTTTTAAAGTAGCCAAGCTGTAGTAGTGGCTATTGCTGTAGCGGCAAGTAAAGTCTCCTTGCGTAAGACAGACAGTATATAGATGTATCCGCTGACATATCCAACAAATTCAAATTATGAGCTACTAAAAGAGGCTTGGATGTTTAGAAAAGTGGAGAAGTGACATCTTTGTATGTTTGCTTGAACTTGACTAACCCATTCAGGACTTAACGGCGAGAGGCAATAGCTATATTCGATCCGAATGTTGGAACCTTTCCTGAAAAATACAGCCTTAAGGCGGGGTTTTTGTTTGGTAGTTCTCACTTTAGAAAGATGTTGTCAATTTAGACAACTGTAATTTAAATATTGCAACATTTAACCATTCTTGGCTAGTAGATAGTATTTTGTAATATTATTTAAACTATTTTTTTAGGTAGTGAATCGTGATTGTTAAAAGGTATCTTTTTAAATAATATTTAGCACTGCGTCCTATTACCCGTTAGTTTTATACCCTATATATTTTTAGTAAAATTTCAGATAATGACCAGGTGACTTTCTTTTCATGCCAGAGTGTGTAAGCACTATGTTTTCAATTTAATATATCTAAAATTCGACCCATAAAATACAATTAAATCAATGATAAGCCATTTAATGTGTTGGCACTATCTTACTTAGAGGAAACGTCACTTAAAAAATCTTAGGTGATATTGTGGCTGTGCCTTAGTTTTTAAATATATTATTGCAAACCAATATGGTAGTTTAGTAGGCCTATATGTTTATATTTGTTTATTCACTATCCTTTTAGACTTACATTGTATATACCATAAATAAATGGATTATAGCAACTATTGCTCATGGCCAGCCAGTCACAGCAAAACCAGACAACATTGATGTAACGGTATCTGAAAAATTATGAACAAAGTATATAAATTAAATATACATACATATACAGTAATAACTATCATAACAACTAAATCAAGCATAAGAGTCCCTCGGTCCAAAAATGTGGTATTTGTAACTATATTATGGCTCTTCTTTCATCATTTCTATCGATAAACTTTAAATTAGACTAGAATAAACTTATTTGAGTAAATTTAAAACTTATATCTAAAGTCGTTTGAAGTGAAAGAGTCAGTAAAACTATTTTTTCTTTAGCTGATAACAATAATAGTGTAATTAACATGAAATGCATTAACAAAGCTTTGGATTAAAAAAAGTATATAATTGCACTGAAGGGCGCCTCCACGTTACTATACAACCACCTTATGTAAGTAAGAGACTTTTGAGAGTGGAAATCTACTCCTCGAATAGGGCCCGGCAACCACCAGTATCTGGGGAACATATACCTTTCCCAAGGTTCCTCTAGCCCATCATGGACGAGTCCTCCGAGTGATGGAAAGCTCATGTCAGGGAGCTATCACACACACAAGGAGTCACTCTGCTTGGAGAGTTTCCACCTAGGTTGCCCTACCGAGAGTCAAAATTATCTCTCAGGAATCGCCTTGTAAGGCCTTTAACCTATTTCATCGGAGGTCAGGCAGGCGCCTAGCCTTAGGCATGGAGGTGGCCTAACCATCTTTCCTGGAAGGAACTAGCTACTAACCGCTTAGAGTGTGGTGGGTGAGTCATGGGAGACCCCCTTTCCCCCCGGTCATTCCCACACAAATGACCTCGAAAGAGATTTCGCCGTCAATTGGGTAAATTCTCTGAACACTACCCAGGGGCCACCACGAAAAGGCACTTTGCCAGGATTACCGGACAAGGAACGGCTCACAGGAAGGAAGTCTCTTGTTCCGTCCGAGTAAGGTCAGTCACCACAAGGGCGAAAATTAATCTCAAACCCAGGAGCTTCCAACAATGACTCGGCGCTACCTCCTATATCACTGCACAGCAAATTTTTATTTATAACATTCCATAGAATCCATGATTCAGATGGAAAAAATAAACGTTTCATTTTAGAGTGAACATAAAAAAGGAGCCCTTATTAGCCTGCTATATAACTACATTGGGAACAAAGGCATATTATGATGGCTCTCCTGAATTAGTTCTCTGCTTTTAAATAATATAGTATGCGTTATAAAATGGAAGTAAATCAACATTGCTTAGTACTTTAAGATCTCAGCTTCTGTTAATCTTGGCTGGCTCCTTTTATTGAAATGAAAATTAAGTTATTTCTCGGAATAGCTATGTGTATAAAACATTTATTAAATTTAATAGATAATTAGTAAAAAAATTGCCAAAATAATTCAATTTTAGGGAAGATTTTTTTTATAATCATGATAATTCACACAAATAATGTACCCAATTCAGATATGTTCAAAACGCTACTTATCCTTTATTTTGGATGGATAGAAAAAGTAATATCGTGATCTAAACATCTATAAAACTCAAACGAAAGCTGATTATATTTTTAATGATTGAAATTAAACTAATATAAATTGAAATTGTAACAAAATAAAATAAAATCTTTCAAACCTTAATTAAACTGCAACATAGTTATATTGATCCTTTGTGTCAATGTCACAGATAAAAATGTAGCAAGCTTTATTTGAAGTAATAAATTGAGGCCGTATTTCCAAAACCACTATTTTTACATGACGACGTAGATTTCAAGTGTTTTAAACAAAAGTGCAATATGGCAATTTGCACACTTCTTTGCAGCTGCAAATTAAAAGGATGACTGATGTGAAGTTAGACTGGTTACACTTGTCTGGTTTGTATACATTGAAATTGAAAATACGACAAGTAGAAAAAAGGGGTTACGATGACCTTAGTCTTTGACACCATTGTTAAGAGTTTTCCTACAGTGATAAAGCGTTTAATTATATTGTTCTTTAATGCTGGTGTGAGTGCCAGGACCAAAGGATACCATGGTGGTGTCCTTCTTGGAAAGAGTACCCACCTTTTCACTCCATACCCCTTTTCATTCTTGGAAGAGATGGCTGTGGGCAACCCCCTCGAGTGGAGCCGTGTAGAAAATAGCCCCCCACCCCCGTCTCTCACATCTCCCTCCATATATAGTTGAAAACAAACATTGACTGTAACCATTAACTTTCTCACTTTAGCATTTAATCAATTACGCTTGTATTGTTTCCTTCCCAATTTGCTGTTTTTCAACCCGGAAACTACTTATTCATTAAGATATAATGAAATAGCCTACAATTTAAATAAATGTATTCATTAATCCCTTGAAGCCAATTAACTACATCATTGGCTTACATTAAAATCACAACTCATCAGCTTAGAGGACTAATGGAATAAAACAAATAAAATAATATATACTTTAAGGATCTAATAAAAATCTGGTCAACCAGATCCAACCGATAAAACCCTTTTTGATTTCGCCTTATTTTTTCACTCTCTCAAATGAGGATCCCATTAAACCATGGGAAGGAAGTATTTGATTTGATGAGCGTTCTAACATACATTACCTGTGCTAGCCTTGCGAAAGATATCGAGGTTCTAATCCCAGTGGGCACGCCGTCTAAATGTTAGGCTCAATTGATTCTGGTGGGAACTCGCAAATGCGGGGTACACTAAACCATGGAAAGGAAGTATTGAATGATTGGATGACCAACTAACATATATTAGCGGTGCTAGCTCCACGAAAGGTATAGAAGACTGAATCCGTGTTGGCACATGGTCTACGTGTCAGGCTCATCTAATTCTAGTGGGGACTCGCAAATGT
This sequence comes from Timema californicum, assembly GCA_902141385.1. NCBI lineage: Eukaryota > Metazoa > Arthropoda > Insecta > Phasmatodea > Timematidae > Timema > Timema californicum. The sequence goes on from CABFOW010003361.1 coordinate 18,747, forward strand.
GGGTGCACTCAGCCAACGGAAGGAAGTATTTGATTGGATGTCCGTTCTAACATACATTAGTGGTGCTAGCCTCACGAAAGATATAGAGGTTCTAATCCCCGTGGGCACGCCGTATAAATGTTAGGCTCATCTAATTATGGAGGGGGAGTCTGGAATCTACTACCTGATGGGTAATTTGTTGGTAGTTCTCATTCCAGGTAAAATGCTGGAACATTATATTAATTATCCATACCACACTATCATAATTAATATATAGACGTTTAGCCAGGAAGGGTGAGTGTAGCTCATCTAGTTACGGCGGTGGAGGTCATGGCTTCAAATCTCCATTGAGGTGTACTGTCACTAGTTCTCACTAAATGGTTTCTATCTCCCTCACTTCACGTAAACACTGGAATATTTTGACCTTACTTTTTCCTACCACCTTATTTTCAGCAATGTTGATCCATGTTGGTATGGCGGATACCTACATCCCCACATGTTGACGGTAGATTCCATACAACCAATTTTGGCAGAATTTATTTGGGGGATAGCAGCCCCTAACTGAGAATTATAAATAACTTTGAGGCTTCCATCTGTAGAGAGAGGCACTTGATTGTACATAATCAGAGCTGTGTCAATGCTCTCTAGTTTCAACATAACCCTAATGAATGATGACGAGACCGTGAAAACCCATTGCCACATAGAAGGTGAAACGGGGGACGGTTGCCAGGGTAAATGACCTCATTTACTAGATCAAGGCTTCAAGTTCATGGTCTATTCCTATATTGACTTGTCAAGTCTAGCCGTCAAATTGGCACCAGGTATGAGTCATCAGGGTTGCGACATAGCGATGAAGTCATCGGAAAAAATCCCATTTCTATATAGAAGGGGGAGAGGAGGAGCATTTCCAGTTTCAATGGCCTCATTAACTAGCTCCCAGTTTCAAGGTCACGATGTCAAGGTAGTGATCTATTCCAGTATTGACTTGTTTTGTAAATCCACCAAACTGGTGCCATGTATAAGTCAACAAAGTTTGAGACAGAGCAATGACGTCATCCGGAAAACCCATCGCCAAATAGAAGGGGGGTGAGAGTTGCGACATAATTCAAAGTCGTGATTTATTACTGTCTCAAATTGTCTTGTCAAGCCACCAAACTCATGCCAAGAATGAGTCAGCAGGGTTACGACATAACGATGACGTCATTGGGAAAACCCATTGCCACATAGAAGGGGAAGGTAGCCAGGGTCAATTACCTCATGTACTAGCTCACGTTCTCAAGTTCACAATCCATTCCTGTCTCGACTTGTGTCGAGCCGCCAAACTGGCACTAGGGTTACGACAGAGCGATGACGTCACCAGGGAACCCTCATTGCCACATAGAAGGTGTAGAAGGGGAATGTTGTGACATCACACGCAATGATGACGTCACACAGATCAAGGTGATTTGTCTTCTCGAGCCAATAAACTGATGCCAGATATGAGTCATCAGGGAAAACCCATTGCCACATAGAAGACCAAAGGAAAAAACTCCGGAGATAAACATTTGTGACATTGAAGGAGCAACAGAGGACAACATGTCGTTAACTCCATGTCGTCATGGAGATAACCAGAGGGGAAATTCAGATCAGTAGCCCTATTACGACGGGAAAATACCATCCAAACTGGAGCCAAGGTTGCGACGGAGCGATGACGTCACCAAGAAAAACCCAGAAGGGTAGAGAGGGGAGTGTTGGACATCACACTCAATGATGACGTCATACAGCTCGGGGTCAAAGGTTAAAGGTCAAATTTTTATGGTACGCCATAAACGCCACTGCTGGTTAAATGGGCCCATGTAATAAAACCATAAAATTATAAATAGCTCAATATGTCATATATTTTAGGAATCCCCCTATAATAATTGTCAGTTGTCCAGCCAAAATATTTCTAAAAGCATAAGGCCAGTCGGAATTTGATATTCGTTAGACCATTAGTTCTTACCCCAAAAGGATTCATGAGTATTTTAGTGACCTAAAAATCACAAGGGAGGCCTTCAAACTTGGGGACTACAAAAATACCAAAGTCGAATTAATATCGAGGTGCAGAAAACTTAAGAAGCTGAAACTATTCAGGCAGGTAGTCCCTAACCCGAAGGGTTGCAGGAATACTTGGTGACATAAAATTACCATGGAGGCCCCAAAATGAGGGGGTTGTCAAAAAACCAAAGTCGAATAAATCTCGAGGATCAGAATATTTAGGAAGCTGAAGTTTCGCAGACCAAATTTGACCTCACTCTAACCGACAAACGTATTAAATATTGTAGTCATCTGTGAATTTATCTTGCCCGTTGTTTGAGTGTTCACCAAACAATTGTGATGAAACTTAATTGTGTTTTTATATAAAAAATAGGGAGTAGCTCGGGGATCTATTATGACGATCAAGGATCATTTTCGGGATCACTTCTTATATGAAACACGATTTATTAATGAGGGACGTTATGGCTATTATATACTCTTCAACCCAAAAATCGCATGACGCTGCTAAGAACATCAAAATATTATACCTTTTTAAATCAATGCTCCTTGAGCAATATTGGTATTTTTCCTGCAACTATTAACTTTATTCTGTGTATGAGTATGACTTAACATGACATGACATCATAGTAGTGTGCGAAAATTCGAAAATTTAACTTAGCCTGGAAAAACTATATAATTTTCGAATTGGCTTCGAAAAAATATCAGCTTCAGCTTGGCCTAGAAAAAAATATCAGCTTCGGCTTCGCTTGGAAAAATATCAGCTTATGTTTGGTCTATAAATAATATCAGCTTCATCTTGTCCTAGAAAATATAAGCTTAGACTTGGCTTAGGAAAAATATCAGCTTCGGCTTGTATTAGAAAGACTATCAGTTTTGGCTTGACTTAGAGAAAATATAAGTTTCAATTTTGCTTGGAAAAACATATTAGCGTTGACTTGGCTTCGAAAAAATATAAGCCTTGACTTGGTCTGGCAAAACAAATTGTATAATCTTTGACTCTGCTTCAAAAAATAAATCCGTCTCTTTGGTCTAGTGGTCAGCGTTATTGGCTACAGATCCAAAGTTTATGACTTATACCCCTGGTGCCTCCAGGTTTTTCTGAGGAGCAGTTGGTCTGGAACTGGGTCCATTCAGCCCCATGTTATTAAATGAGGAGCTACTTGTTTTAAATGTTTTTAATGGAGTTATTTTATTTTCTTCTTCAAATTTCCTAATTCTCTATCCAAGAAAGAACCTGGCATAAAGTAACGAACGAAAAAGCGATAATTTCAAATTAATATAGGTATATACCCAACAGATGATTTAATATTGCAGGAGATTAATTATGGTATAACATTCCTTACAGAAAATATATAAATTTACAAATGTAACAATCTTCCTGGGAATAATTTAATATAATTATTTTCTTATTTGGTATTCTCCTGAGCTAACTAGTCGGCAAATAAAGTGCAAGTTATAATAAATTGAAATTAAATTATATAAACATTATTTCAATTACTCCAATGATTTTTTTTTTAAATTGCCGTGATAGAAAACTTCAGTGAAACCAGCCAGCCTTATATAGATATAGTAACAAAATACCAGAGTTTACTCCCCCCCGCCCCATCTACCTCCCCTCCCCCACACACACCATATTCAACTTCCCCCTTGTCACTAGGAATAAAAAATAATAAAAAGAGATTAAGTTGGCTTCTCAAAATGTCAAAGGCAGATTAAAATATTATACAGGAAAAAGAACTTAGATACATATTTCCGAAGACGTGACAGCATTGCCAATGATAAATGACATAGAATTGTCTCGGGTGGAATACTAACTCAAACTGACGATAAAAGCCCTTGCGCTCGGGAAAGTAACCTGAGAGGAAGTGGAGGGGAGGTTATTTTGCCCCAATCTATCATGATTAATCACTTAGAATTGAATTTTTAGGAAATTCATTTTGTCAACCTCTGGGACATCTTTAAGATACTAGAGTGGGAGATTAAATGGTTATGAGGGAGGAGTGTTGGGATAGGTTTGAAGGGGGGAGCGGGAAATCCCTACGTGGCTCCATTCTATGGGTTTACCCCAGGAGATCTCCTACAAACCTCTTTCCGAGGATTTCAAAGGGTAAGGGGTTCGGAGGTAGGGGCTCTTTCCTTGAAGGCTGAGACACCATAGTGGTATTCTTTGGTACTGGTATTCACCCCAACACAAACAAATTAAACGTTATATCACCATAGTATAAGGCCAAACAATGACGGAAAAGACTTTGGTCATCGTAGTCACGTTTTCTCCTACTGCGGTTTTTTTCCTCACCTCTTCTTGAGAAGGTCAATAATGGTGCATTTACTCGTAGGTCCCTTCTCATCCATGTTCTCTTATATTATGTATTAAGATGTTAATAATCATACTTTTAATATTAATACCAATTCAATATTGCCTCTATATTTCTCATTCTTTCACTTTAACATTTTTTTTTCAATTATAGTAGCTCAGTTCAAGTTAGACACGGTTGATTACTCCTATTGATTGAGAAATGTATGGCAGTAAGAAAGAAAGTTTATTGTGCATTTGTTGATCTGGAAAAAGTGTATGATTGGGTCAATAGGAGTATTTTATGAAATGTTTTTAAAGAGTATGGAGTGTATGCATGGTTATTAAATGCGATTAAGGCTGTGTATGATGGAAGTAAAGCGTGCATTAAGGGTGCCTCACATGATTCTGGTTTATTCACTGCTTTCTAGCTATTCGCTACACCACAGCGAATATACAGGTAATCAATTCGCCATAACATTTGATAATGAGAAGGGCCGACTCATGGGACTTTAACTTATATTATTTAATACTTACATATTAATAATATGATTGCCTACTAACCAAATACACAATATAATCAAAGACACTGTTCTATCAGTTGTGATGTTTAATTGAAGTCTAAACGTGTTCAAATATCTTACTTAAGCCAAGATAATCAGTTTAAATTTAAAAGTTCACCCATTTTTTTTTTAAGTTAGAAAATTACTAAACACATTCAAATTTTAAATAAAATCCAAAACTGTAGTTTAGTAAAAAAAAAAGTTATTTTACAAACTAAGATTTCTATAGTTTAGTTATGAAAACTTATTCTAATAGTTCAATTTTGAAGTTAATATGTTTTAAAATATAATATGAAAGACTAATTAACCACCACAGTTAATCTGAACGATTATTTCATTGTTGTATTGTTTATTTAGACTATATTTAATCTTTATATGTTAAGATGGATCTACTTAATTAAATTAATAGTTGCAAGTTTTTTCGCTCTCTACAAAAATGTTGAGACAGGACATAGCTATTATTGTGTGATACTCTTTTGGCCGGTTGGAAAAACCTTTTCCTGGAGGCACTATGAGAATTCAAGTAACACCATCTCCCACCTAAAATTAATTTTACCTAGTCCTTTAATTTTGTTAAAAGCGTTCTCTTTCACATGATTATATCACTAGGCGATGATATTCACAAGCATTCAAGATGTATACATATTAGAGTATAAATTATCATAACATGTACGGTACTACAAAAATACATGTTTACATAAATGTTCAGACAATATACCACTTGTAAAGTGAAGTCGTCTTGGAACACATTAGCGTCTGGGGAGTACCCAAAAATGTTTTTGGGGATTAAAGGGAAGGAGGGGTGCTTACCTTCAGAGACTTGTGTTGGAGTGCAAGGAATATTTTGAATTTTGGATCACTCTTTAAGTAATTTAGGATTATTTGAAAAATAGTTGTGATTGTAGGTGTAACGAATATACATTATTAATATGGTTTTCTGTGGGAGGAGGGTTTTGGCCCCAAAACATCTCCCGGCTAGTAATGAATATTAACTTGGAGTAAAACACCAAATTTACATAGTAATATGTATAAACTAATTTCGTTTTAAATCCGTTCTTAATGTTCAGATATTTTAATGGAACACATAAAGACACAATTACGACTCTATCATTAATATTTTATTTATAGACCAAGTAAAATTCTACAATTATAAAAGAAAAACGTTTCATGTCTTTCTATCTCGGAACTAATTATAATTCATATTATCAGTAGAAATACTTGCGTATTGATCTGTGGAAAAATATCCTGAAGGAAATTGTAGGCTTGTAGAGGAAGCCAACACAATGTGAAAAGGGCGACCACAATGACAAGCATTTTTATCACCTGAAATCGTAAATTATATTATCAAGAGGCTACAAAATACACAATATTACAACAAAATAATAATTAAAAATACATAATATTAATTTATAAATAGCCACTAAAGAATATTTTGCTAGTGTAATTTCATTTATTGCATAAAAATGCATTAATTTAAGAAACGTGAAGAACAATAAATGTTTTATATTTTAAAATATAGCTAGATAAATTGCATTCCTCTTTAAATCCTTTTAAAAATATAATGTTACATACAAATAAATAAATAAATTATTTAATTAATTAACTTTGACAAAATTTAATTTCTATTATAGGAATGGCTATAAAACTCTTTTTAATTTGGTTGTATCGTACATGTGAAACTAATTTACCTTCAACAGGGCATGGATGATTTGATAGTAAAGTATACTGAAAAATATAGTTCACAAATAACTATAACTATATTATTCAGTTGAAAAACTTATTCCTTAATTCAAAACACAATCTTAACGGTATGCTTAGTGTTATTAAAAGAGCAAATCACATAAATATCATACTAGGTAGATATCTTCTGACAATATATATACATATTATTTAAAGACAAGAGCAAATATTATATGATGTTATAAAAATGCTAATTGTTTTATAGATTTCTATCTAAAAAAAGTTTATGTATATCTACTCTTCATTTACAATGAAAGGTATCAAGTGTACCTTTTGTGGTTACATTTTTTCGCTGGGTTATAAGATAGGACAATAGTGTAGTCCAACAACGTAAGACTGCAGTGACATGTTGTAAATATTTTTCTAGGGCAAGTCATAATTAATTTTGTAAACATTAACATTAATTTTAAATAAATTAATGTCCTCATATTCTGTGCATTACTTATAATTCAGCTTGATTCTCCTATTCTCCTTGGCAAATTTTTCAATCCCTATATTGTAAGACTGTGGCTCTTGCCTCAATCGTTGGAGTATTACTTTTTAAAGGGGAATACTGATAAGTTTGTAAGAAAGACCCTCTCGACTTTGTGAAATACTTGCATTTATCTTTATTCGTTTTGCTGCTGAGGAAGCCTCTCTCAACAGTGGAACTAATGTTGCTGGTATGATTAAAGTAAGTTTACACAGTTTCACCACTTTACAATGGCGTAGGAATTGAGGGAATGCAAGGGAGTTACTACTTCCTGGAAAGAATTTGCTTTCCCTTAGAACAAAAATTGGTCACGGTTCTGGATGTATTTAAAATCCAGCTCCAAAAAAGACTTCTATAACATGCATTCTGTTTTTAAAAAAAAATATTGGTGAAGACCACTTCAAATAGCTTCTCGATGCATGTACTTTTGAAGAATTTTTCACCCAGGATCTCTCAAAATAGTTTTTGAAACCAATCTATTTTCAAAAAATTTTCAGTATAAGACCACTTCAAATATCTACTAGAGAAATAAAAATTTCAAAAAATTTCCAAAAGAGGATCATTCCAATAGCTTCCATGAAGATCCAGTTTTAAAAGTATTTCCGGGTGAAGATTACTTCAAATAGCTTATAGAGGCATCTAATTTTCTAAAATATTTCAGAAGAGGAGTAATCTAAATAGCTTCTAATAGCACTCAAATTTTAAAAAAACTATAGAGGAAACCCTTTTCAAAAATCTTTTGGTAAATCTAAATTAAAAAAAAATCTGGGTGAGGACTATTTAAAATAACTTCTAGATGCATCCAAATAAAAAAAAATCGTAGGAAAAATAGTACAAATAGTTTCTAGTGGCATCAACCTATATATATATATAAAGGAAGGACTACAATAAAAGTAGACATCGCTTTTAAAAGAGTCTAGTTTCCGAAAATTTGGAGAAGGACAACTAAAATTAGTGACAACAAAACGGGGAGTGGAGTGGGGGTCACCGCCCCTCCTGGGATAAATTAGCATCCTTCTAGAAGTATTTCAGACCTTCTGATATCCTTGAATATGAAAAATGAGATACACTAAAAATTCAAATTACTTTAAAGGTATTCAATTTTCAGAAATGTGACAGCTAGGAACCACTCCAAATAGTTTCTAAAGACATCCAATTTTGAAAAATTTGCTTGAGGAGGACCAGTTCAAATAATTTCCAGAAGAATCCAGATTTAAAAAAATTCTGGTGAATACTTCTCAAAATAACTTATAAAATTAACCTAAATTTATAAATTTGAGGAGAACCACTCCAAATAGCTTTTACGAACATTCAATTTTTAAACAACTATCGGGTAGGTAGAAAAGGGTGTGGGAGATGGTTGAAGACAAATCCCTAAAATAAACTTTTATTTTGCTTGCCCTTCCAGCACCCTACACAAATAAAGATCCAACTCCGTTCGCTCTTTGTAGACATTTGAATAAATAATAGGTAAATCATTGACTTTTTGTGACACAAATCCTGTGAAACGCACGTAACTACCGGATTTTATTTTAAACAAGGGAAATAAAACATATTACTGAATCTTTCTTTAAAGAACTAGAAAAAGAATTTCAGGGAAACTGCTTTTGTACTATTCCAAATTATCTACATGTTTAAGTTTTTTAAACATAATGAGTCCAAGTTATTGAAAATGTCATTTATCTGTTCTAGAAGTGTGTCTAAAATTTCACATTTTAGGCGTTTGTAATATATTTTTACATCAAAGGTGTCAGTATGTCTACAACTTTATTCCTTGCTTATTCATCTTGTTTGATTCTGGTCTAGTTTTTCACTTGGTTTTGAAATACTTTTACTTTGTTTACGCAATAATAACAGTCATTTATTTTTGTAACGATATATCAGTGATTAATGGAGAAAATATCAGCAAAATTAATGTATTTAGTAGTATATTAAAATTGAAATCATACTTTGAAATTTCAAATCCACGGGCAGTAATGTATGAGTCTTGATTCAATTTTTCCTCTGAATGTGTCATTTGACAAACAATGATTAATAAGATTCCTTTACTCGCAAACAGTTTTGACCATACTCTAATCATAATTCCAGCCCATGAAAAATACTATGGTAAGCCCTTTCTTAATTTATTCATCCAGAGCTCGTGTTATTTTTGTTGATTTTGCGAAGTGAAAAAAATAATTTGCTTGATTTGAAAAGGAACATAGGTGGCTATAATTCAAGATTCCACCAGTGAGCAAGCAATATACAAAAATTGCATTCAGAAATGTCTCTCTTACTCTAGAATGTGTAGCATTTATTGGAACAAATGCTCCAAGAAAAAGTCTAAGTGCAAGAAACTCACCAAAAGTCCCCCACTGTGCTGCGCCGACTGACTGGTTATCACACGAAAGAATAATGGCGTCCTCCTTCCACAAAAAACATTGTTCGTCTGAACGCGGTGTAAACACGGAAAGAGTAAAATGCTCTATTCCCCCGTGGCGGGGTGTGAAGGGGTGTATGGCGAGCATGCGCCGTAAATGTGTAATACGTCCAGAATGTTAAGTTTGCTCCACGTTTGATACTATTTTATCCCCTCCCTCCCATCACGTGTCTTGTTTTCCCTATGTTTGTAGTCATCCCTTATCCCCCTCTCTGAGCTGGTATAATCGTATATATTCTTGGATTGTCCGTGATGAAGGTCACTTCTCTCGGCAGGGCCGTCCCCTTGGACATTCCTTGGGTTTTTTAGGTA
>CABFOW010003361.1:38924-57483 GCA_902141385.1 Timema californicum
ATATATATATATATATATACTACAAAGTGAGGAGAGTCAATTGGGCAAGGAAAATAAATAAAAAATATATTCTGCACGCAAGAAGAATTTATGTCACTTTTATCACTTTAGGAATTGTTTATAAACTTACGATAGAATATAAACCTTTGGTACCGTATTTAATTTTCTTAGCTGTCCACTAGGTGTACTGCTGATTAGAGATATATGGGCCAGTTTCATAGTCAAGTTTAATACGCCTCAAGTACGGCGCTACACTAAATACAAGACGACACCTACCTAAACTCGACTGGTTTAGGTAGGTGTCGTCTTGTATTTAGTGTAGCGCCGCACTTGAGGCGTACTAAACTTGACTATGAAACTGGACCTATAGAGTATGTCCACTCTTTTATCATGTATGGACCTCCACTAACACGAGCACGACTGAGGTTTGAACGACCTCCTATAACAGTAACTGAGAACAGGGTTTATACGGTCGAAGGATGAACACCTATTTTACAACTGCTACTTAGATATATTAAACATAATATATCACGTCATACTGGTGAGGTACTTAAGGTGTATATTGAACATTTACCAAGCATGATTAAAATTCGACTGTACTGATAAATGGACTGAATGAAGTAGATGAACAAACTAGTTGAACTTTCTAATAATCTATGTGGTACGCTGCTCCGACCCTACCTTAAGCCGATAGGCCTTTCTGTCAGACTTGTCGAATAATCCCATACCCGACGCTTGAAAAAGCTAATTAATTAAAAATGAACTTCCTTTTAAGGACCTTGTACAGTTTCTTGTTTCGTGTAACTATTTTTTTAATTCTAACATTAGTTTTTAATATTGTAAATTGACATTTTTATAATTTGCCCTTTTTTCCGCATTAAAGGAAAATATGTTTATAGAAATGAGTGTACTCTAAGAATGAAAAGGGGTCAAGGAGGATAAAAGGTAAGCGTTTTAATTCTGTACAAACATTTAAAATGCACTTTATAATATAATAAATTAAAACCCTCCCTAAGTGTGGCCTGCACTTTCTCCTTAATGCTATTATGTGGCCCTCACACCTGTTTGAGTTTGACACCCCTGGGTTAGACACTAAGAGGGTAAAGGGGAGGGTAACGACACTAGCTGACAGACTAGCCAACCCTGGTTCATCCAATGGTCCAACCCACACAAGTTTAGGGAGAAAGGGAGGGGATATACAACCGAGGGGTACAAGGTTATAATCTCGACCACAGGAGCGCTGGGATCAGCCCGGAGCATCGTAAAATCCTTCTCTCATCGTGCCCTTGTATTCTACCCTGTACTAACGCACCCATATAAATATAAAATATATTTTCCGTGACCTTGTAATCTACTCTAATATAAAATACCCATATAAATTCAGCTATGGTCCAGAAATCTTAAATTGCATTTACTCCTTGAGTTTGCTTTTGATACTATTTTATATTGAGTTCGTCCAAATGACTCCATCTATCTTCAAAGTAGTTTTAACTAATTTACTACAAAAGCGTAAAAAAATATGAATAGAATTCACAATAATAGTTAATTATATTCATATTTAATATAAATTATTTGTTTGTTTAAGCTTTTTGAATATTTTTTTATAATATAGTATTTAAGCGTAGAAGAAAAGCAATTCGGATATTTGGAGAAATTTTAAATAGTAATTTGAGGACTGTGCACTTTGATTTTCCTTTGGACTAAATTGGTAAAATTATCTGTGGTCAAGTTAACATCAGTAGTTGAATAAACACAAGACATATCAGAAGGGGCCAGGTCTCATTGTAAAGATTGAGCTAATCGCCACGTGCATTACCAATATAATGTGGTGGGGGTGTCATTATTGTAGTATTAATGGGTAAATCAACTGTAATTAATAAGGGCAGATGAGATAAATCAATATTTACTAGTGATTGAGATTTATGAGTTAACAAGGGATTATGAAAATTATAAAAAGCAAAGTCTAGGAGGTAAGTGTTATTATTATCATCAGAGTTGTTAAATTGTTTTAACCCCATTATATTATTCGATGCAAGATGCTGAGTAGTTTTTAATTTAATTTAGAAATGAGATATATTTTGAACATGATGATATTTCCAATACATTTTAGGGTAGTTGAAATCACCTAGTAATATTATTTGAAAGGGATATTTGGATAAAGCACCTTCAAGAAATGTAAAGTAGTTACTAAATATTTCGACTGTTATTTGGGGAGCAAGATATACTCGTATGTTCCCAACTAACAGTTTTTGGTTGACAAAGGTTGGTATTTCAATACAGACACCTTCCATACTATTCTCTAGGTCAGTTCTTCTGGCCACACCAGAAATAGAGTCAATAATAGAAATAAGAACACCACCTCCCCTTGAGACAGTAGCTTCATCATATAACCTATCGTCTCTATAAACATTATAGCTAGGGGGAAAGTCATTATCATTAACTTATTCACTAGAGACCCAAGTTTCAACCAAACAAATAATAGAGAAATTCATTCAAACAAACATTTGTAAAAAAATTCCCTAGCTTTAGTTCAAAGACCACGAACATTTTGATATTATAATAGAATATCACTATTATTAACTGGGAGCTGGCTAGGGTGGTATCCTCCAGACCTCCATCGATGGTCACTAGTGGGATTTTGTATATAAGTATATCCTCTTGTGAGTCATGGTCAGATGCAACAATGACTTTCGCAGGGGCAGACACACATGAGGACTCGTCACTGATTGTTCGAGTGTTTGCTCCGGCAGCAACTTTCCATAGAAGGGTGCAATGAGCCAGCCATGCGGTCAACGGCCACCATTGTTGATCAAGAGGGAAATCATTTTCTTCGACAGAAATATGGAAGGATGAATATGAGTTAAATTTTGTTTTCAATTTTTAACAGACAAGGTATTTAAGATTAAGTTCTTCAGTCAAATAGACTTAATGTCAAGGGAGAAAACATCAGGGGAAAAAACGTGTGACAAATATATATTTGTTTTAAAATGTTGGTAATAATGTTTGTGGGTCAGTGGCTGACATGTTACCAGTCAGCAAATAACGTGTACGCGAACGCTGAACCGGCGAATCCTCACGTATGCTAGAATTCGCTAACTTATTTTTATGACGCGTAACAACCGTAAATCCATCTTCAGCGCTTGCTGACTCAGACAGTGACCCAGCTGGTGATTGCGTGCCAATCTTGTAATAGACAACAGCTTGGCTAAAAGTTAATTTAGGTTATTTCTGTGACTTAGAAGTAGATGAGGTAGAATCAGGTGAACTATAAGAGTGTTAAGATAAATTGCATTGAGTTGCAACTGAAACTAAACATACCTGGGACTTAAAAACGCTAAAAGCTCCAAAACTTAGTATTTCTAAAAGGCGTTATCTTTGCTCAAATCCTTTAACTACGTATATAAATCATAGGCCATTCTAGTTAGGGAATTTAACGGCTTTATTGTAACTTCTTCCCGATTGGCTGATGTAGCATTGAGTAGCTCCTAAAAAGACTGCATTACTTGTGGAAAGGGCTTATCTGGCCACACTGGAAGGGAGGGCACAGAAACACATTTGGTGAGGGTAACATCCCCGAACTGACAAGACATGTGGGGAATGCCAGGCCTCCACCGTGGTTCGGATTCCACGCTAAACTGTAGGTCCTTCATTTCATCTCACAAGCACCCTATCATTACACATTAGCGTAAGTGCGTATAACCAGAACGGGTAGTAAGACGTGGTGCTAATAATAATAATAATAATAATAACATCCCCGAACGAAGGTTTCGCCTTTTTGGTACATGGGTCACAATGAAAGTAGAGATACCCCATTTTTCAATTAAGAAAACTCATACTCTACCTCATTAATTTTGAGGCTGTCGAGATAAAACCTTGCTTTACAAGGGCCAGAATACCAAATAAATCCTTGTCGGCCAAAAAATGCATGGGAGCATTTTGCACAATTGTCCTCATTGCCCGGCATATTGGACAAATCAACTTACCAGACCTAAGAAAAGGCAAACTAACACAGAACGACCCACCTCGGTGGCGTAGTTAGCTAACACGCTAGTTTCATGTTGAGCTAGACTACTGAGGACGGGGCGATAGTGGTTCGAATCTCGGTCGGGTGGACTGGGGGTTGTTTTTCCTAAACGGTTGTCCACTCTCCCTCTAAGCAAATTCTGTTTCACTTCCTCTACATACAACCTTCCTAATTCCTAACCCATTAGTGTAATTGGTACATGGTCAATCATATAACCCGAACGGGTAGTAAGACGTGGTCCTATATATTATAAGTATAACACAGAAAGCAATACTGAGCGCAAGGAATGGGGTCACTTGCGAAGCCCAGTAAAAACATGCCCACTTAAGGCAAGCGCCAACCGACTAATAATAATAATAATAATAATAATAATAATAATAATAAACAATACTAAAAATACGGTTGGGTTTAAAATGTGGCAATGGCTTTTAAATCTCAAAATTGACTTAAAATATTTTTCTTCAGTCAAACTCGGAAGAATTATAATTGTCGATGTATAATTCGTGTTCATATTTTAATTTTAATAAAAATTTACAAGCTTGATCGATACAAAGATATTATTTATTTATTTATTTTGATAGTAATTTCGTTCACGAATACTTTAATAATAATAATAATAATAATTTGTTTTATTTTATCGTTATTTTCTTCAATGCAGCTCTGTAAGCCTAACTGGGAAGAAGATCACCAAAAAGATGAGTGTGTCTGGCCCCAACATTTCTGTCGCCGTGGCCTGGGGTTGCATGGTAAACGCGTGCATGAGTATTTAGTTTTTAAACTAGCAATATGTTTTGACACAACCTCACCTAACAGTTCATCCTCCGGTATAATTATGACATTCAGTGCAATGGCCATAGGAGTGGCAAGAATGCCTGAAAAAATCCAGAAGGCTGCTATATATATTTTAGCGCGCAGTTTAGTTGGATGAGCTCTGCAACAAACAAATAAATGTAAACTTCACTCGATTGAAATATTTAGTGTTGCGCACAGGATGAATTCAAACAAATATTTAGGACGTACCTTAAATTAAGAAAGTATAATCTATAATCTATAAAACCAAAGATATAATTATTAAAACAATTCGAAATCATTTAAAGTAATACATTTGTAGTCAGTACCAGAATTCTTAGAGAAATATTTAGAGTTACTGTGGACCAGCGTGACGTGACCCTTGCTATCGCTAGTGATGGCTTGATATCTTTAATGCAATAATTCTCAAAGGATATGCCACGAAACTATGAGAAAATGTATATTATTTAAAGTCCACAAGTATTGCGGCCATAAAAATTCTTATTGTAGATAATATTAACTTAGTACTCCTTTGACATAAATCTAAACATAAGAGAGATTTTCATTTTTAAATCCATTCTCAACTAAGAGTTTGAATAACTCATAACGCACTATACAAAAGGGCGTTTTATACGAAGTGTATCGTGAAATAAATAGGATGTATCAAGGGTACTTCTTTTTGTAAAGGTTTGAGAAACACTGAGTCTAATGCCATTAAAAAACCAAAACTAGCACATACATTCACTTCTACTTAATAGCTTCGTTTTGATAAAATGGGTGATATTCTCTCACTGCTAAAAAACGTTAGGCTCTGATATTTTTTATTTTTACTTACATTAAACAATTTAATTACAAATATATTAATCAGTAAAAACTCAAAATACATTTTGCAATTAAATCCAAAATTACAATATATAAATGAATCAAATAAGCAGACTTATTTATTATTATTTTAATCATAATATCATAAGTGTAAGCTTTTTCAGTAAATTTACAAATGATGGTAAACATTTTTGATCTTTTTAGTGCCAACCATCAACAACGCTTCCAACTATATTTTTTGTCACAATGTCTAACGAAAATTGAAGTTTGTTAATTGTTTCCAGCATTAGTTATGTATATAATCACAGGAAAGATGATAAAATGTGCATGGCTCTCTGATCAATGAATCTCATGTATGTATCATTCATGATTATTATGAATGATCAAATGTCATGTAAGTCCGATATCAGTTATCAAATGCCATCAAAGTCTGAAGCCCAACTCTGATCAAAGAACGACGATCAAAAGGTGTACCAGTATGATGTATAAATCAATGATTACTGTACAAATTCCATATAAGTATCATGAATGACTCTAGTAAATCACTGTAGTGTAAGTATTATACATGAACCTCGTCAATGATCAAATGCAATGTAAGTATAATGCATGCATCTTACTTATGACCATACACCGTGTAAATACTGTAAATAGCTCAGGTCAGTGATAAAATGCCGTGCAGGGCTAATATCAATGATAAAATTTTGTCCAGATATGACACATAGATCTTATCAATGATCAAATTTCATTCAAGCATGATGTATGCATTACTTTGATCGAGTATCAAATTATATCAAAGATCAATGTTGGGTTTAGATCGTAGATCAAATATTGACTAGGTATGAAGAATGGCTCTGATGAATGAATCTAGAATAAGTGGCATGTATGCCTTTAATCAAGTTGGTTACGTGTCACCTGCGGGTGACCGTTCAATCAATAACCCTAACGAGTGAGCCACCGAGTCCCACTCCCAAAGGAGACATAGTTTGTGACTAACTTTATAGAGAGTGTCCCTAGTGGTTAGGGGAGTTTCATGTAGGACTTGAATTTTATGAATAATACCTGAAGTCGGTAATTAATGTAAGTAAATAAAACGTCTTGTTATGTTAACCTTTGTTATCCTGTATGTAGTGTGTAATAATTTAGACTTATTTGTAATGTTTAGGATTAGTTTCTCGAGGACAACTTCTAGAGAACTGTATTTTCATTTTGTGTTTAACGTTTAAGGAAATTCTGTATAATGTAAGATATTTTAATTCAAACTAATAATTATTGAAAGAGTATTTTCCCACTCTTATCTTTGCAGTTTACGGAGAGTAATTTATCAGCCAACCAGGGCGCGAAATGTCACCGTTTTTTTCAATATATATATTTGCTACTCTAAGTTGAGATGGGCAAAATCGTTATTTTAAATGAACGATGGGCTCTGATTCAGTTCAATGATCCGTTCATTCGATATTTTAAAGGTAATGTTTATTTAAATGTAGTTAAAACACTGTAATTTTCCTTAACGTAATTTAAATAGTTAATAAAAAGATCGACTTACTGTTTAAAAATGGTAATTCCTTTTTTTAAGAAACTACTAATGCCTATATGATATTAATATTTTGTAGGTACCTAAATCACAATTCACAAAAATATTGCGATTGTTAAAAATATATTATTATTATTATTATTATTATTATTATTATTATTATTAGCACCGCGTCTTACTACCCATTCGGGTTATACGCACTTACACTAATTTGCAATGGTAGGGTGATTGTGAGATGAAATGGAGGACCTACAGTTTAACGTGGAATCCGAACCACGGTGGAGACCTGGCATTCCTCACATTCACAAGATGTCTTGTCAGAGGTGAAGGAAGGGTTTGGTAATCAGATAAATCTTTGCCGGGACCGGGGATTGAACCCCAGCTAGACCACCAGGTCACCGTTAAAAATATAAACTGTCGACAAAAAAAATTACGATGATTAAACATATACATTACAAAGTGACCAACTGACTCTCACTGAACCGTTCAATATAGAGTTGACAAATGAACGAGAGCTATAGAAAAATTGTGATTGATTTACCCTCCACACACTCACTGATTTGTTCAATAAACGAATGACCGATAATGAGAGAAGACCCGATGAACGACTAGCTCTCCAATCACTCGTTGATCCATCCAATTTACGAATGAATGAGAATGAGAGAAGAGCGGTAAATGTATGGTGGAATATCAACTGACACTGATCCATTGTTTGGGCGAATGAACGAGAATGAGAGACTGTTGGTGAGTTGGTGGACTGCCAAGTTAAATAATGGTTTGAAGAGGAACGTGTGGAAGCAATGCGCTGATAATTGAGGCTAGCCGAGTTGAACCAAACACTTAACAAAGCCCCTGAGAGAGTAAACAGAGATAGGAAATGAACGACGGCTCATTTAAACCAAGATCCGGATCGTTCATTCTTTTTACTACTTCGTTCATATTGATCCTCTCGTTCATGAATGACACATATCTAATTCTAAGTAATGCTCGAATTCGAGAGCCCTTCGGGGCTGGTGTTTTCTGTGTTCTACATGTTTCATGTCATTTACTGTTTCTTGTACATATTGATGTTTACAAAATAAAAATACCATACAAATAAAATAAAATAATTGGAAGAGTCTACGCGCAAGGTGTAAGGCACTCCCATGGAATGGAGAGTTCCGAGTTGGGTGCCCCAGTGTCTCTAGAGTTCCTTCAGCAACGTCTTCTAAAGAAAACTAAGAAGAGGAAGAAAATAGGATATCTTCCATTGTCAGCGAAACAGCGGGGGGAAAGGGGTCACCTCCCTAGCACTTCACTGGCAGCGTTCAGTGATGGGGGCGCAAATGATGCAGCCTCTGGTGGCGTTCTGCTCGCCGGTACCTATGACCCCTCAAAGCCTCCCTTTACTCAAACTACTGCGATGATTCAACCTTCTCCCCCTCAGGCGTCTTTTAAGTGTCCCTCCACCTCTTATACGATGATGGCTAGTAGGTCCTTCCCAGGTTAAACGTGGTGCTGCCTCAAACCCTTCCGTAAGTCCTGTGTTCCTTTAGGCCCGTTTGACGGCATAAAATTCTCATTTCCTGTGTCCCTCCGTGAAATTCTTCGTAAGGAGTTTAAATTAATGTCAGCAGGTGACGGTTTATCCAGGCTATCTGCGTGACCAGGAAAACTTACTGGGGTTCCTCCTTGCAATTGATATCCAACACTACACCCACCCCACCGATAAAAAGCGGGACGGGCGTATGGTCCTGCGTGGTCATCGCTTAGAAACACTGGTCAAGGATATCACTGAGACGTTGTCCGGGCGTGTATACCATATCGAGCGGGTGACTCAACTCTCCGTTATAGAACCAAATGGGGGCCTGGAGCGCACGTTCTTATTATTTTTTGTAACGTTGGTGGCTCGCTCTGGGGTTACAAGGCTGTCCAAGGAAACCTAGCTTAATTATTTTAAGGTTACCACAGAATCTTACCGTCGTCTGAGTGTTCATCAGTTTCATAATTGTCCAAGATTTGGCCATTCCTCCGCGACTTGTGGGGCATTGCCCAGGTGTGTTCGATGTGGGGAAGGCCACCGCATTCCAGACTGTCTGTTGTCGGTATACAGCCTTGAAGTTAAGTGTAAAAATTTTCTTGGAGCTCACCCAGCCCATGCGGGGATTTGCCCTCGTAGTGCTTCATATCTCCAAGGTAGGAAACGGGTCTACCTACAATAGGGCCGTCTGATCTTTTTAGCCCGACTAGTCGTCCAGGCCAAGCCCAGCGTTCTCACCCCGATCCAGCATCGTTCCCTGTGCTTCCTCCTGTTGTTGCTATTCCCGGGTTAACAACTGTTGCTCCTGTCGCACAGTCGTCTGCCATTCCTCATTTGGGGGTTCCACCTGAGGGGCCTTCTGAAATTAGGTCTTTGTTCCTGATATTTCGGAGATCTTCTCTCTAGCTCACTCCCTTTGAATATGTCAGCTACTACCTCTTTTGAAGTCATTACTATCTGATCTAATTACAGCCCCCATACTTTATGACAAATTAAATGTTTTTCTCCAGTTTCTCCCTAGTTTATTTAATGATTGACGACCCCATCCTTCTTCCTTGGAATGTCTGTTCTCTAGTTCCAAAGCTCTATGAGCTTACTAAAATACTAAAAGTGCGTTCTGTATCTCTTTCCATCGTCATGGAGACGTGGTTAAAACCTCATTAGTCAGTAAATATCCACTCATTCTCCGTATATAGGGTGGATATGGTTGGTCATCGTTGTGGAGAGGTGTCTTTATTTGTCCGGGATGACACTTGTCATTACCAGCTTGCCATCCGCAAACTCGTGAACCTTGAGTCCATGGCTATTCGCCTCTTGGGGGAAAGGTTACTCGGTCACCCTGTGTGGAATTTACGCTCCTCCGGGCTCACCGCTGCTTTAGGCTGATTTGTCGAAGATTCACAGATTAGAGGCGAGCCTAATTCTCGGCGAAGATTTTAACGCTCGCCACTTAGAGTGGGTATGTTGGTCTTCTGATAGAAGAAGCTCTCTGTTGCGCTGGTTCTCATTGAATGTTGGCCTCTTTCCTTCCTATTTATGTTTCCAGCCAAGCCCGACGCAAACCAAGTGTGCTGGACTTCTTTCTTACCAGTGTCCACCCTTTCCTCCCCCCCGAAACTGCCTTGTCTTCCGACCACAATCCAGTGTTTAATTCCTTCTCTTTATCTCCTCTTTACTCTGATCTTGAGCCTCAATTCAGTTTACACCGATCAAATTGGACTCGCTATCGCTCTCTTCTATCCATCTCTCTTCTTTGCGACTTTTCAGTTCCTACCCAATTGGTCCTCGATGAGCGTGTCAAAACTTTCACTTCCACTGTAATCTCCATGGCCTCTACAACGCTCCCCGTCCGGAGGCCACCCTCGTTGGGTCCACTTATTCCGGAGCCTATCTTGGAGTTGCTGGTGTAGCGTGATAGACCGAGGTGCTGGTGGTAGAGATATCGACTCCCTGCTGACCTGAGACGACGTATAGTCCCTGTTCCAGTGTATTGGGTTGGAATGGCGCCTCTTGAGTCTGATGTTGGAAGGGCGGGGCATTGTTTCCGTTATCATTCTAATGTTCCTGGTTACGATGGTTGCTCTGGTTTTTTGAACTCACCGTCCCTCCCACCCATTCCTTCTGATTCTCAGATTGGTGTTTCCCTAGTTAATCTGACTGAGCTGCGTGAGGTCCTCTCCCATCTTCGTCCTTCCTCGGGTCCTGGTCTGGATAGGGTGTTCAACCCTCTTCTAGTCAATTTGCACAGGAAAGCGATAGTTTTCTCCTTCAAATTCTTAATGCCATACTTCTCCTGTCCTCTTACCTTTCCTCCTGGAAGGCTGGCTTAGTGCTGCCCATTCTCAAGCCAGGCAAGTCCTCCCACTTCCCTTCCTCTTACCTCCCCATTAGTTTGCTATCTTGTGTGAGCAAAGTATCGGAGAAAGTAATATTAAATCGTCTCTTTATTGGATGGAGGAAAACCATCTTCTCCCCGATCATCAGTTTGGGTTCAGGGCCCATCACTCATCCACCCATGCTCTAGCCCGGGTCGTCGACCAGATCACCGATGGATTTTTCAGGTGCGTTCAAACGAGGTTCGTGGTACTGTTGTACAGGATGCGTTTGACTCTGGGTTTCATTCTGGGCCTTTTCTTCAATTGCTTGCCGTTAGACTGCCTACTTACCTACTACACCTCTTCCAATCCTTTCTCTTGGGTCACACGTTTCAGGTTCACCTGAACGCCATATTATCATCATCCCAACCCATTCTTGCTAGTGTTCCCTAGGGATCTCTCCTCTCCCCACTTTTACATTCTTTGTTCGTTCATGATATTCCTCTTCCCCCAGGTTTCAGCTTGTGCCTTTACGTGGATGACACAGTCCATTGACATTTGCGTTCATTTGGACAAGCTTTTATGTGCCCTCCGTTCCCTATTCCTTTACTTCAATTCATAGAAGCTTTTGTTCAACCTGGCCAAGACACAAGCCATTTTCTTTAGCCTTCGGCGTCCTGGTTATTTCCCCCCTCTATTGTTTGGTGGGGTCGTCCTTTCCTGACAGGAATCCAACCGATACTTGGGGATCACATTGGATCGTTTTGAAAGGCACTCCAATAATGTCCAAAACAAGGCGCGTAGGGTCATGTATGGCCTCGCCCTTGTCCTTCAACCACATTGTCCTATTTCTATACCACATAGGATAATTCTATTCCAATCCTATATCCTTTCAGTTCTGCTTCATGCTGCTCCCGTCTGGGGTCACGTTTCTCACCGTAATCTTAAACCTCTGATTATATTCTTCCACCGGAAGTCTCCTTCTCACTCTTAATCTCTCACATCCCTCCCAAAACTCTGAACTGTACGCTCGATCTGGATTGCCACAATTAGAGTTTATTCTTTACCAAAGAACAAATAAATATTTTCGCAAAATCGGTAAATCTAATAATCCTCTAATTAAGTCAATTGGTGCTGATCCCGGGAGGCCTACTCGCCCTTACACTAGTATACGAAACATTCTTCAACAACCCCCAGCAGTGGTTTTGGAACATCTCTGGGCTCAAGTTTCCATGCAACATTTAAGAAACTAACTTTGAATTGACAATGTAACTCAAAGCTAATTGTATTTATTCTCAAGTGCGGAGGAGTTTATCAAAAAATTCCCCCGCTTTCTCAGTCACTGTTCTTTCTCAATGCCAACTGTCATATTTTCATATTTGAAAACTTTTCGTTGTTATTTGTGTATTATTTGTCTGTGAGAATATATGTATCTGATCTAGCAAAAAATAAACCAAATAAAGACCCATCATGTGCTACAGGGTGGGTTTTTTTTATATACTTTTCCCACCCATAACCTACTGACGGCACATTTCAGCCCGCCAATGCGCCATATAATGTCACTTTGAAACTTGTTAAATGTTCAATGTCGTGTCTGTTCTCGAGAGCCCTTCGGGGCTGGTGATAACGGTTTGTCCCTTTATGTTTCTCATGTGTTATTCATGTTTATTGTTAGATGTTTAAATATTAAATAAAAACCTTAAAACTAACTAACTAAACCATATAAACAGTATAGTTTGTTTGATATTATAAAGCTCATCCTTCCTACAAAGGTAGTGCCGTTGGTTTGCTGCATTTGTTCCTTACCTGTCAAGGGTAACGTCCTTGGCCAGCTGTTTTTACATCCTTGCCTCTAATTATGGTAGCGCACTTGTCTGCTGCTTAATCGCCTAACACCTCTAAATGACTCAATCTAAGAGAAAAGGAAATAGAGGCGGATATAAGACTAAGAAGTTATCAGTCTCCAGATATTTCTCCCCACATAATTCTTTCTTCCCACCTCCACTAATAACCTCTGCTTTCTCCATTCCCCAATAGACCAGGTTATCTCCCCTAATTCCAGCAAACCATCAGACCCCCTCGCTGACATTCTTAAACAGGACTTATCCGTCGAAGAAGAGAACCAACATCCAAAACACCAACGCACCCAATAATTTCCACGCCCATCTTCCCTTCCTCTCCTCTCCTCCCTCTTCATCACCCATTCGCTAACCCCTGAAACGAACCCCTTGGATTAATGATCAGTTGTATAGTTAGAGATAAAAAAAATCCGGGAAATTTTGAATAGGAAAATTTTCCGCAGTGGCAGCATGCGGTGGAGGGGTTAAATTGGTGAGGTGACACCTAGAGCCTATTATACTTCAAAATATAGTGTGTTAAGAGACGAGTAGGTTATCATAGGGGGACACGGGGCTGGGGAATGAAGAGGTTTAGTTAGGAAGCACGGAGAATAGGGAGGGAGACAAATGTCGGGCCAACATTAAAATGATTTTTAACACTTTATTGATGATAAAAAAAATTGAAGTATTATTATTTAATGTAGCGGGTCTATAAAGGTTCGCATTCATTTGTTTCTTTACTACTTTTTTTGCACCGCGTCTTTTTACCCGTTTGGATTGTTCACCTATGTACTAATTACTCTAATGTGTTAGGGAGGTAGAAGGTTGAATTTAGAGGAATTATACCCGTGAGAGTGGAAAACTATTTAGAAAAAAACATCATCAGTGCGACCGACTGGTATCGAACACCACTCTCCCCGTCATCGGAGGTATAGTCTATTGCGAGAGTAGCGAGTTAGACCATGTGGCCACTGAAGCTCGTTTGATGATGTCTCTGGTGTTAACAGCCTTAGGAGAAATTAATCGTAAGTATAAATGTTGACATTCGGGATATCTATATCTCGATTACATTATAGTTCCATTTACTCAGTTGAAATTACTTTACAGAAAAATTGTAATTGGAAATTTTCGGTTTTAGAAAATTTTCCGGAACAAAAATATAGGGAAAATTTTGCAGGATAGGAAATTTTTCGTCTCACATCTCTATGTGTAGGTAGCTATGGCTCTAATCAAACAATGTCCTGTGAGTATTAATCATGGCTTTGATCAATGATAAAATGTCTTTAAATTATCATGCATGGCTCAGATCAACGATAAAATAATGTCAAAGTAAGTTTCCTTTTTCAGGCCAGTAATAAAATGTTATCTAAATATGAAACATGGCTCTGATCATTTATCAAATGGCATTCAGGGATCATATCGCTGACCAAATATTTTCTAAGTATGAAAAATGGATCTGTCTTCCTATACTGCAAGACTCAGATCAATGATCAAGTCGTCTAAGTATGAGGTATAGATTGTATCAATGATCAAATGGTGTTGAAGTAGGATGCATGAATTTGATCAAATGTAATGCAGGTATCATACATGGCTTTGATCAACAATCAAAAGTCTATGTGCGTAGTAAGACGTGATGATAAAAGAAAGTTGTTGCATGATGAATGGCTTGGATCAATAATTTAAAATCGTTCAAGCACGAATCATGGTTCAAATCAATGATAAAATGACGTCTATGTATGATGCATGGCCCTGATAAATGAATGGTGATCAAATTACGCATGTATCCAATCAATACATTTTGTGTAAGCATGAGGCAGGGCACTAATAAAAAATGATGAATGACTCTGATCAATATTCAGATTATTGGGCAGGCGTAAGAAGAAGGAGGAGTAGTCAGGGTGGCCTGCCCATGTTTGTATACTGGTTCCAAGCCAGTGGCACTAGGACAATTCAGGAGAAGGTGGAAAAGGTAGCCACGTCGCATATCTACTCTATTTATATTTCTAGTGCCATAGGATGGAGGGGTGATAAGCCACAACATGGGGGGGGGAGATAGCAGGATATCATGTGGGGTATTCTTGCCATGGGGGTGAAGGCTGAGAGGGCGAGAAGGATGGGAGAGCGAGGGGAGATAAGTGAGGTTGGTAACTGGGTGGAGAACAACCCGATATTATTCATTTGAAATGGCGAAAGGAACATGAGCGAGCAAAGAGTAAGGTAGAGAAATTAGGAGGGAAGGATAAGATATGAATACAAAAAGAAGAAAAATTCAGATAGGGAAGGGGGTAAATGGAGCGTTCCCAAGGTGACTATAGGATAATTCAGATGGACAGGAATAATCTCACATCCGCTAGAGCAGTAGCTTACGTAGCACGAAGAATTAAACCTTCTCGCTGTACTTGCCCCATCATCTATCTAACTGCTTCCCTCAACCCACGATTCCCAAAGCACGCTAATGCTTTCCAATATATGTCTGTCTAACAACACACTATATTTTCTGTTCAGAATTTAAAAATAATACATATGAGTAGTGTTTAAGCTTTACTTGTTATAGTTCATATCTACCACGACCACATTAATATTATCTTCTTGAAGGGCTACTTACTTTACATCTTAAATATAGTTTTGAGCCTGGTCTCTTTATTCCGCTTTTACAAATTTATTTTTATGAGTATAAATTTGGCTTCAGAGTAGTAGAAAGTAAGAATATAGACCAAAGAAACACTGTGTAAATCAAAGCAAAAATACGTTTATTCTTTAAATCTATTAGAAACTAATACTTGCATGACAAGCATCAGTGGGCATGGTTATTAAGGCGTAAGTCTCGTTTGGCCTGATTGGCCAGTGACAGGGTATACAGAGGTAATTTATCCTAAATCTACAATTCTTTTAATATTTCTTAGTCATATAATTAAGTTATAAAAAACATTCTAAAAAGTAGCTATTATTTTAGTTTATATTTTAAATTAATTTTTAAATAGTTTATTGCGGTTTTAAATATGGCATTCTATTCCGCATGCAGAAATGAGCGTGCGCCATCTTGATTAATGTCTTAAATGAGAGTTCTGGCTCACTATCTCCTATAAGGTTAACATTAATTCTCCTCATTCTATGAGGAGGATCACTTTCTCTCATAAGAATAGAATTGATCCTCCTCACTATGGAGTTTGGTCACTTTCTATCACATTGTTCGTTTTCACAGGGAAGGTGGGTAATGTTTCCCCATAAAAATAGCATTGCTCATTGGCGGATCAGGAAATATTAATTTGGGTGGTTACATTAATTCTATCAAGTTTATTCTTGGGCTCTCCTTACTATTGAGGCGGGTATCTTTCACCCATACAGGTAGTATTAAGACTTCTCAAAGTGAGTCAGTGGCGGGTTGTGAAGCATTATTTTGGGGGTTAGCAATTTTTTTCTAGAGTCTTAGAATTGATTCTCCTCACTGTAAAGTTGGGTCACTTTCTCCCCCATTGATCCTTCCCATAGAGCCATTGGGTCACTTTCTTTCATAAGAATAGCATTGATCTGTGGCGGATCGGGGAATATTATTTTGGGGGTCTTTGCATTGATCCTCCTCAATGTGAATTTGGGTCACTTTCCGTCACATTGATCCTTCCCATAGAGCAGGGTGATCACTTTTCTCATAAGAATAGCATTGCTCAGTGGCGGATCAGGAAAATATATTTTGGAAGGGGAGGAGATGGAAAAAGGGGGGTAGACAAGGAGCTTATAAAATAGTTACACCATTAATTTTATAAAACTTTTATAAATCACTAATATTTTAATATATTATTACTACGTATTGGGTGTTACTCGTTTAGACTTTTATTAAAACGTTTCCTAGGAATCACACTAAGGAAGCGAGTAACGTCACCTCCAACCTAGAACTAATTTTAACTTAACTCTTTAATTTTGATAAAGTTTTGCTGATTCACCTGATGAAATCAGGCTATGATACTCACAAGCACTCGAGCCTTTTACGTAATAAAATCTTTATTACAAAAATAAAATATATAAACTTCCTTTTCAATATACTTACCTACAAAACATAAATGGTGGATTTTTTCTGTCTCCATTGGTGAACACATTTGTCTTATTTTGTAGTGGCCGTATGCAAGAGTGTCACATCCATTATCTAAAATATAGCGTTTGTCATCTCCAGGGGAAAGTGCAAGTGTATTCAAGGACATACTGTACAATTGATGTTTCTCACTTCTTATCATAGGCATATTGGCGTAGTGTAAGATCCCCTGCTTTAAATATTTTGTAGAATAGGCATGTTTAATTTTTCTTTTTGAGAGTTGTTTTTGACACTCCTTTACCTACTTTTTTCTCATCAAGACTCTCTTTTTGAA
This sequence comes from Timema californicum, assembly GCA_902141385.1. Lineage (NCBI taxonomy): Eukaryota > Metazoa > Arthropoda > Insecta > Phasmatodea > Timematidae > Timema > Timema californicum. The sequence continues at coordinate 56,121 of CABFOW010003361.1, forward strand.
TGAAGTAAAGCTTCAATCTAAGTCCCACAAACTCTTGAATACACTCTCCATTTATCTCATCCTTCATTTTACCCAGAGAGTTTTTATTGCACGCACTGCGTAAACCATGTGTTTCTGGATAGCCTGAAGTGTCGAATCTGTCTATATTATCAAACATATCCACATACACATATTCTGTTTTCAGTTCGTAGCAGAGGGAGTCTGTGTCTGTGAATAAGAACTTTGCATTTTGTCCATATTTCCTTTTAACATAATTATCATGAAAGTTATACATGATAACTTTGCTTATATCTAAGATTGCAAGACATGCATAGATAGGCTTATTCAAAAGTAGGTTTATTTTTATCATGCGAATCCCAACTAACTCTTTCGTGAAGATTATATAAGCAATAAATGATTGTGAAGCAATACGCTTCTTCAACCTTATTTGATTATTTAGTAATTGAACATTTACACGATGTCTTTGGTTCTCCATCTACTTCCCAAATACTTCATTGTTCATGAGTTTGAAAAAGTACTTTTAAATGTATTTATTGCATTTTTTCATTGGGGAATATTAAAATCGATATATGGCTTCAACCAAGCGCTCTGATTGAAAGTTAGGACTCGGTGTATCTTTTGAAGCTTTACACCCAAGGAAATACACATTTTTAATTTACGGTAGTTTACCACATAACATTGTTTACTGTGTTGTGCCTCACTGTTCAGTCGGCCATTGTATCATTCCTCCGCACTTTCACAGGCCGCTCCAACCACCCTCCCTACTGCCTGGACCGCCCCACAGTCCATGTTCTCTGAGCCGTCCGTGACGTTTTCCCCACTGTAGTCAGCGCTAAAGAGACTTCGGATGGGAGTGCAAGGTGTCGTCCTGCCTCCCTTACGTGTTCCTGGCTTTTGAGCGTGCTTGGCGTCTGCTGCGATTTACGGTGTTGGATGGAGCCGTCGGTGAAGATGAAGAAAGGCGTTGGCGTCGGGGTCGGGAGAAGAACGCCGGATGAGGCGAGGAAGAATCCCGGGCCCGGGAAGCGACCGATCCCGGCGAGGAAGAAGTTGGCGGCGAGTGGCGGGGGATCCGCCGTCAACGGCAGGCTTGGGCTGCCCGTCTTGTCTGGGGGAGTTGAAGGTTTCCGTTCGCGGGGACTGAAGGATCCTCTGGTCAGGAAGGAGCTCCAGCCGGAGGGTAAGTGGTCCGCCACAAGCCCGAAGGCGGGAGCTTTAGCGGCAGCTGTCCCTTCGAGGGGCAACAAGCCAACGGTAGCTGCCGAAGCCAGCGGGGCCGCTCCAATTCTCGGAGCCGAGCGTGCCGCTGGCCGAGGTAAGCGAGAGTCGCCTTTGGGTGATGAATCGGCCCTTTCTAGGGCCA
>CABFOW010003361.1:61931-76000 GCA_902141385.1 Timema californicum
ATCCTCGACTATGCGTGTTCCACTTGGGGCCACCTGGCGAATACGTATGTGAGGAGGATGCAGGCGTTCCAGAGCGTGTGTCTGAGGATCATTGTGGGCGCACCTTGGTATGTCTGGAATGAGACTCTGCATCACGACCTGGATATTCCCACCATCAAGGACCACTTCCGGGGACTGGCGCAGTATTTCTACGCTAGACTTCCCGGTGCCACCAATCCTCTTATACAGGAGCTTGGGAACTACATTATCGACCCTGGTGGGTGCCATCGACGTCCTAAAGCCCTGCTCGGATAAGTGAGATGTGACAACAGTGGTTTGGGAGGCTCTCACCCAGCCCCCCGCAGAGTAGTGTCTCCACACGTAACTCTAAAAAACCCTTATTCGGTTTCTAAAATTTCTTATCCCCCCCCTTACCCCACTAATGTTACGAATAGTATGTAATCTCTGTTTCTTTGTTTCAGAACTTCGCGAAACGCGACAACCAGTTTTTAATTTTTGCGAACCACACGGTGTGACCAATTGGTCGGTACGTGTTGGAACTTGCTCTCATGCTACCCTTCAGGGAGCATCAGAGAATGCCATTTGAATTCTGACTTCAAAAACTCCCCTTCCTATAGGCTCGCTTCGTGGCCATTATCACTTACGTTTTCCCGCACCAATGGGAAGCTTCCTTTTCTCTCATTGGACAAGGCCAGTCAGCAGCGTAGGGTATATAACACGGTGAAATCTAGAGCCGATTCAGTGGTGACCCACCCTGGTGAACCACCGATAAAAAAGAGCAATTTTTTTTAGACTCCCTCTCCTTTCACCGTTCCTACCTCCCACCATGACTCACGTTGCTGGGACTCTATCCTTTCTCCCGTCTCTACTTCCCTTTGCTGGGACTCCCACCTACCTCCGACCGTGACTCACGTTGCCGGGACCCCCTCCTTATACCCCTAAACTCTCACCATCGGCTTGTCCTCGTCACCGGCAGTTCCACGAGATGGTATAAACCCGCCACTCCAGCAAAGCCCACCGAAGAAAGACCCTGAAGACATCACCGGTCAAACAGTACTTCACCCGAGGGCCCATCTCTTACTACCCCGACAGTCACAACCGAGCCCCCAGACGCCCCAACTCAGCTCCAACACCTTCAAATTTTTCTACCCCTGAGGTAGCTATTTCCTCTCCTCGTCTTTTCTCACCAACCACCCTATCTCCACCTACCCCAATTACCCCACGGGACCGGTGCCTAGCCACAAACGTCACCAGGAGACTGCACTTTGAATGATTCAACCCGAAGTCGCAGTTAAGGATGACAACTGTTTAGGTTGGGCACTAGCTTTTATGCTTTCCCGCCGGTTGGAGAGTTTATCTTGGAATGTATGTACTTAAATAACTGTGATAACATCTCAGGAGTAGCTATGACTTTTTCAGGAGCAAGTGAACAGTCACTGTGCTCGTCATGAATTTATTCCGGGTACTCTATATCTACTTCTAATATATAGCCCAGAGGGCTTTCATCAGCAACTGAAATTATATGGAGCTCTTGTATTTCAGCCTTGTTCAAACACATATATTTACTCTGAGGAAGGCAATCACACATAACAGTTCCATATAAATGATTACAATCTCAGTATGTGATGTACTTCATCTCCTTTCCAGGGTTAAAATCCATCATATCAGGGTTGTTTGCTTCACAATGTCTTTTTGAAATCATAGACACCCCCCACCAATCAGTTTTTCAACAAATAAATGCATTTCAATGTCAGTTAGTAGCTCCAACTCAACTTTGGTCATCTTTAAAAATGCCGTCCATGCTAGTACAGGGCTTGTGCAAAAAAGTCTGTCTTAAAAATAAATTGGTAAATCAGAAAATATATATATGTTACCTATTCATAGATGACTTTATATGTGTTTTCTTACAAAGGATATAAAATAATTTTGCTGTTGTTGTTGACATTGATAGCATTTTATTAATTAATGATGTTATTTTATAGATATTTATATTATATATCAAAAATGATGAATATGAATTGTAGACCATGTGAATTGGCGTATGAATATGTCAAAGTAGTTCTGGTAGCTTTTATTACTGTAAAACCCTGTGTAAACAGATTTAAACTACTTTAAACCACTTCATACAGCGTGACCACCAGTACAGAATTTAATTATTTTTAAAATGGTGTGTAGTCGTACTTCAATTAATCTATAATAATTCATTCTTTTAAGATTGTGAAAATACAAGGGACACTAATTAATCAAATTTGTGTCTTAACCAAGAACCGCCATATTGTATTAACAAGTTTTGAATGAATGTAATGTGTACAGTCAAAATTCGGCTTGAAAAACCTGGTGTAATATTAGTCACTGAACTGTACTGGTTATCTCCGTGATAAGAGCCACCAAATCTCGTGGATATGAGTTACTCAAAAATGGCTGGTCATAATATTGTAACTATTAACTTCGAAAACTTCCAGTATTTAAACCGTGTCAAATATAATTCGAGACTTCTATTCTTGAAAACAAGAACAAACTAGGAATTAATGTTATAACTCGTCTTCGAACAGTTGTAATTTAAGATATGATCTACATTCAACACCGTGTTTGAGTTATAGGCCTAATGGTAAACGACCAACATTTAATGGCTTGAACACACTTATCGTTAGACATCAGTCGTACACGTTTTAATATTATATTGGTATAAAACTTGAGATAATTTTGAATTAGAATTACATTTTTATTTCTTCTTCTTGATTCCCAAAGTTGAAACTACATCTTCAAAAATACTATTTTAGATCACCCTACTTGTGGAAGAAATTAAACCTGTCTCAACTGTTATGACCAACTTGTGTAACTTATTGTGTACCTTCCCTAAGACTTCATACTGAATGAAACTATATTTAGAACGTGAAACAGAAATAGATCTTCAATAATGAATTTACCTTCGCCTAGGGACGTTCGAGTAGTAGGGAATTATTTAATAGTAAATGGTTGCTATATTTTCTCTTTTAACTAAGGTTTTAAACAAGAAGAATATAATTTCAAGTGAATATTATTTCTATTAATATTAATGTAATGAGTTAATCATGATTTCTGATTTAAAAAAATATATATGTTTTGCAAATGTATTTTTTAAGTAAAACCATATATATATATATATGTATTGGTGAACATGCAGATTTAACGTGGAGCTCGTCTAGTATTATTCGATGAGGAGGTTATAGTTCGAACACTACCCTATTAAACTGAGGGTATTTTCCCTAAGTTATTTCAAACTCTCCCTCCACACAAATGCGGGTGCGATTACTAAAACATCGATGTCCTAATCATTCTGCTAGGTTTCATTCAACAAATTAAATGCCAAGTTTATGTTATAATAGGTAAGCAAGGAAAATATCGGATTGTCTCCCTTCAAAATGTTGTTGGCAAGTACAACCCTAAACTATCAGATGGCTGCAAAACTGATGACTTCAAGAAATCTCTGATTGAGGTTTATAGCTTCACAGGCTGTTACAGCGTTTCAGCCATTAACGGCAAAGGAAAGAGGACACCATTCAAAGTGAGGACTACAGCACACTACATTAAATCGTTCAAAACTCTTGTAGAAGAATGTGCGGTGAGTGAGCCCCTAAATGCCAGCCTGGAGAAGTTTGTGTGCCAAATGAATGGCGGGAAAAAGGCTGAGGATGTAAATAAACAGAGGTATGATTTTTACTGCTGTAAAGGAGGCAATATTGTGCCAGAGCTCTTACCCCCTTGTCATTCAACACTACGCCTCCATGTGAGTAGATCCAACTACCAGGCCACTATATGGAGGAGATCTCTAACAGGCTTTTAGATGGCTCCCACACCATTCGAATAGGGATGGCAGGTTCTGCCATCCAATATGTAAGCAAGCGTGATTATGTTGGTAGCACTTATCACTCGTGAACCGACAGCGTCACATTTATTAACATGTTTCTGTTAAAGTTTGGTTAGTGGCAGTACTCGTACTATTTTATGTATTATTTTTGTGTTGTGTTAGTTTGTTTTCTTTTATTAAATTTATTTTATTTTTCTAAACATAAATTGAGACTATAAAATTTAATTGCACCTTAATTTTGGCCATTTTTTAAATACAGCGCTTGAAAATTTGCAAATGTTATGCCACACCCATACGCCTTGTTTTATAGAGCACCCTTAATGTTTTTTACAAGTCCGCGCCTATGATAGCTATTAAGTGACTTGGAAGTCATTCCGCTCCTGAGGAAGTCCTGGAGATGATATCATGCAACAACTGAAAATCCTGTTAGCTAGGATCCTGCACGTGCTCGGACCTCAACCTCCCACGGACTGACATCTGCAGATGCTCTGTGATAAATAAGAAATTAATACAGAATATGAAAAGTACGCAGATAATGATGTAAAGTAATAGAAATCAAACTTTTTTTAATGGGAATTACATATTAATAAATTATATCGATATATAATATTAAGTTTGTTGGGTTTTAAGCATATTAACTTTTCATTATGCATTTAAGACCCGGAATAGCGAGAAATTTTTCAGGTTTGACCCTCGTTAGGGATTTTATCGTTGATTCAACCTTAAAAATGAACAACTTTTTTTTTTGTAGAAAATTTATAGATAAGCAAATGTTGAACCAATATATTTTTTTAATGGGTGCTTAGTAAGGGAAAAAAGAAAAACAAAAAAAGGTGCGTTTTTTAGGGGATATGTTTATAAAGCTACCCATTTTGACTTACAGTTTGCCATATTCGTAATCTACACACACACACAACAGGAATAAATGACACCCCACTCGTCTTTACCGTGGAAATGGTAGTGGTACATGAAAAATAGGGGTCTAGCTGATAGACTATATAGAGAGAAAAAGAATGTGAGAAATCCCTACTGAAGGTAAACATCTATTCTACAGGTAAAGGTTTGTTAAAGGAAATAAATTTATCCAAAGTATGTCCACCTCGTTGTCTAGCTCTTTTAGGGATTCATTCCAAAATGAATCGTTTATTATTGAAAGGTCACTTGTCCGCATTTTTTCTTTTTTTTTTTTACGAAATTGAGTTATATGCGTTACATTACTCTCTGCACGTCTGCGGACATTTCTGTGAATAGCTGGCACATTTTCTAGTGTTAGCCACTGAGATCAAAATAATAAAACTTTTACTTTGTTTTTGAAAGGGCACTTTTCCCTGACATGTGCCTTTTCAATACTAAATGGCTGTTTACAGCTCCCATCATGCCTTGCAAAATTCAGTTAGCTCACAAAGATGGATACTACTGGAAGTGAGTCGGGGTCTTCTGCCGAAGAAAGTGGTGTAGAACAAGGAAAAAGAAAATGAGGAAATATACATCGAGATAAATATAAAGCTCACCTCATAAAGAGAGCGAACTTAAGAGGAGAACCACACCAGAGCTATAGTGGGACTCTTATTGCTGAAAAACAGATGGGCACAATATGTGGGTAAGTACTAAACAGCAAATGTTAGCTTATACGTTTATGATTATGATGATTATAATAATAATACAATATTATTGAACGTCCATAGTCTAGCGAGCAGGTTAGATATAATTGCTACTCTACCATCTTTCAAGTCATGAAAATGATGGTAGGGAGTTTGGAAGTATGTTTCCAAGGTCCACATCAGTGAGTTTGCATTGTCAGTCTGTTGTTAGTTAGCCAGACAGGGAGGCGACCCAGACAGAGAATAGAGATTACAATGGGTGTCAAGTCAATTTAACATTTTAAGGTTTTCAAACATGAAGGAAATGTAAGGAGTGGCGAACCTGGATATCCTTTCAGGTGTCTGAAACCAAAGAAAAATTTTAAGAGGTGTCAAATATTGTTTTGTGGTATTTTTTGCACTCTTCTAATAATTGAATATAAAACACAATTTTTAAAATAAATAAAAATAATAAAAATAATTTCCAATAAAACTGATTTTGTTAAGTTATTCGATTTGTATTATATGAAATTTGCCATTTTATTCGATAAAAAATCACTATTCACACACGCCTAACTGTAAGACATGTAAACATGGCATTAATGCATCTGCATCTATGTTTGCATGAGTTATACAGTAATTGAGAAATATATGGAGCTTTTTTTTCACTTTACAAGAATTGAACAAAATTAAAAACTACTATAAAATACAACCATTACTTTTATTGTTTTAGATGCCACAAGAAATGTTTAGATGCGTTATCTGAAGAAGAAGAGTCGACCATATTCACACACTTCTATGACGATTTCACTTCGAAGGATGAGCAAGATATTTTTTACAAGGGCCTATAACACGCCGACGATCCCATGGTCCTGTTGAAAAGAAGAAACCAAGAAAAAGTGGCTTCTGTTATCATGTTTTGAATGGAGGCACAAGAGTTCCCGTTTGAAAGAAAGCTCTAATAAATTAAAGGAAGGTCTCCAAGGGAAGGAAGAGGTCTCAATCCAAAATCTCATTCAATCCCAGGAGAACTCGTGGAACTGGTGAAGAACAATTTTGAATGTTTCCCCACCAAACAATCTCACTATTCAGGATCTGATCAAGTCTACCTTGACTCTCAACTCAATGTGACTAGAATGTACCAGCTTTTGGTACATAAACACCCTGAAGCAAAAGTGAAGTACTACATTTACTACACATATTTCAAGTAAAACTACTGTTATGAATTTGGAAGGCCTCAAAAAGATGTTTGTTCCACTTGTGAACAACTCAGTGTAAAGATTAAAAGCCCCGCACCTAATGATCGTGCAAAAAGAGTAGCAATTGCTGAAAGAGTTGTTCATGTTAGAAGATCAAAAATGTTTTTCAATAAATTAAATGAAATACGTGAGGTCGGAAAATGTGATTACCAAGTATCCGCTATTGTCTTTTATTATATGCAGAATCTTCCATTGCCATATGTGCCTCTGCAGGAAATTTTTAATTTTAGACAGTTGTGGGTAAATAACATTTGCATTCATAATGTCGTTACAGGGAAAAGTTAAATGTGTGTTTACCATGAAGGTTTGGCTATAAAAGGGCCAAATGAGGTGTGTTATTTCATCAAACACTATATTTATAATGTTTTACCTAAGAAAGTGAAAGTGATGCACGGGTTCTCAGACAGCTGTGGAGGACAAAACCGTAACCATACCGATGTTCGTTTACTTTCTGCATTGACAGTTACAGGTCGATTCTCAAAGATTTTTCAGTACTTTCCTGTAAGGGGACACAGTATCCTTCCTTGTGACAGAGATTTTGGAATAATAAAGCGGTATCTAAAGAATATTGACAGAGTTTACACCCCTGATAAGTATGCACGTTACATAGCAGAGGCACGCCAAGAAAGGTAACTTCTGTGTCAACGTGATTAAGACTGCAGATATTTTGGATTTTAAAACTTGGTGGCAGGAACATTACAAGAAAATAACACGCTGTAGAATCACTCGGTAGTAATGTTCCAAAGGATAAAAAGTATCATTTAAAATTTCACAGTACTCGATGCGTGTATTCTATGCAAAATCTCCAGGAAATGTCTGTCCCTTGGATTTAATTGATGGGCTGCAACAATACACATTCAGGCTCCTTCACAAAACTGATGACAGCACTATCCTTAAAGTAAAGTTGTCAACATCTAAAGCTTTTCAGGACAAAAATCCAATCAACAGAAAAAATATAGATGATTTTAGGAAAGTAGTGCAGTATGTAAACTCAGAGCATCTAGGGTTTTATGATGAAATACTTGAATGGCCAGCAGTAAACCAAGATGTTAATGACAATGATGCATAGTGGAATCTCAAAATACTAAAGTATTCCTAACCTAAAGTGCAAGATTACTCTGTATCTAAGTTTAAATGTGATTATTTAAGAAGAATCACAGTCTTATTCTGGATTTCGGTGTTTATTGTTGCCTAATATTAACAAATTTGTTAATAAACGACTTTTTTTTATTTATATTGTAAATATTTACATTGCGCTGTTTTAAAAATTAGTTAACAAGAAACACATAAGATTTAATAAGAAAGTCCTATTTATTATTGAAAGGACACATGTCCTATGTATTTTTTTTATGTATGTATGGTTTTACATTTTGACTTTATTCTAATGTCTAAACATGTATTTTCATGTGCTTTTGATTGGCTAATTTTGGTTTGAATGTTACCTTAGTCAGGAATTAATTACTTAGTTTTTGTCTCTCCTGTAAAATTTAACTTTATGGACATGTGACCTTTCTCCAATAAACGAATTGACTGAATTATAACTCTTTTTCAGTAGCTAAATAGATCCTGTTACTCCTACATCACACCTGTTTAGTAATGGGAGGCCATAAGCATCTAGACGCTTGTCTGCCATTGCCAATAATTTATCTTCCAGCTAATTAAACATATGTTGTATAGTTCATCATTGAAGGTGGCTGTAATGCCTGGAAGTTGTTCTTTGTGAATTATGTCTTCAGATAGTTCATCTCTATGATCAAGCCACAACTGCAGTGGGTCTGACACTTCACAAAAGACCTACATGACAACAAACAGCCACCTTAACCTCTGTGGATAATCACTGACAGCAGCTTCGGACAGAGTTTGTTGCCAGTGTAGGTCATGTTCCAGAAGATGATGAGCTTTTCAAGCAAATCGGTAATCAGGGTGAACATGACCATTAACTGTTCTAAGTGATTCGAAGGAAGTGGGACCTTTCACGTTATGGAACAGCATGCGAAGAAATTAACACTCGGCATTGCTTGGATGAATTGTGTAGACTCTTCTAATAGCATTGCTCTTTCTGATCCCTAGAAAACCATAAACGAAAGCTCCTTGTTTACACCGTGAGAACGTTTTGTTATGCCATGTGTGGTAATGTGGAGCTTCATTGTAAAAAATAGTATTAGCAAAGTCATCCTAACGACATAGCTCGTATAAAGCTGTTAGTGTGGTAGGGGGAGGTCCTTCAAGGTGAACATTATCAGGGTTGAAATAAACCTTTAGACCATATTCCAAATGAACTGCCAAATTCATAACAGTAGGGTTCCTGCCATGTATTGGGAATGATAGTATCCTCCAGACTGCCTTAGATGTGCTGAATTATCGGCCAGTCTAGTACTTCAAAATCTCGTCTTTCTCATTTTAAATTGTGAATTTGGCTTGATCACTACCCTTGTTTACATACTTGCATACATATTTGATGGATTTGATTGAATTGCAAAACTCAACATTGATATTGTAAACCTCTTGTAAAAATAATTAAAAATTTTAGGAAGAATGAATGGGAAAATAAGCCAAGAAGTTTAACAGTCAATAACAAGGTTTGTTTGTTTTATTTAGGACAAAATAGAAGGTAAATACATAATTAGAACAAAATATAACAATATGGCGTGAAGTGCTTATCCTCTCAGATTTAAATAACTCTTTCGAGATAAAGGAATTATTTGACATTACAATATATGAAAATAGGAAAGAAACATATAGTTATAAAAAGGTTGTCAGTACAACAGTAATATTAATCGTCATCATGGAAGTCTATTGTTCCTTCGGTTTGAGCATTAAGTGCAAACAACGATACTACATCGCAACCCCTAACATACATCTAAATTTAGGCAATAATAAGAAAACCAAATACGCGCCTTTAGATCTAAAGAAATCAACATGACGTTGAACCAAAATAATGGAAATAATAAGACGTCAGGCCAAGCCTCAAACCTAACACTTAAGTGCCCTGTGCTCTCAGTAAAATAGATAACAAGATAACTCCATATACACCAAATATGCAAACAATAACAAGAAAGGATGGGCGCTAAGTCTGAGACGCAGAGTTTGCCGAAGCGTGGCCGAAAATATATATACATAAAATTAAATATACATTATGTATATATAACTAAATGAAATTGTACAATTAGAATGAATTAAACCTCGTATGAGGAGAGAGAAAGCCAGCGCATTCGCAATGACCTGCGTGAAACGTTTCATAGTTCTAAGTTTAAATAGTTATAAGTCCCAAACAATAATTTAGACAAGATATCCCCCCTTACGCCGAAACTGGAATTTTGAACATTAAATAGATCACGGCCCCTAGTCGCCGTCCTCACCTAAGTCAGTCGGTGGTATAATAAGTGACCATCGAAAACCCGCGTCCCAATATATACTCATTATTGTACCCCCAGAGAGAAGGGGCAAGGGAAGGAGGGGGTAAGTCGATAGAACAAACATGACATCAGAGGATGGATCTGGCAACAGGTAGATTATTCCAGATGATCTTAGCGGCGGAAGTGATAACTTCGTCTGGCCACGTGGAACCTCATTCGTTTCCGGCCGGCCGCGGATCGAGCCCCGAGCAGTCAGTTGGTCGAAAGCTCCGCTCTGTCAGTTGTGCCAATTGGAGAGTGGAGGTTAGAGCTCGTGCTCTTGTGTTGGAGTTCATCAGGGGTGGCGGGTGAGTGTCAGCCTATTTCATATAGCATTATCTTGTAACTTGTTACAATATGGGCCTTGAATGTCCTGCAAAGCACTTGGGAATAAGGAACAACCAACCGGTTGTCACTTGTTAGGGGGCATTGTTTTGTTGACATTTGAAAAGAAACTCCACCTAGCTCAGGGCTCCTTCTCCTATATGTAGGGTATCCATCACTTCCTGTCGGAGTATCTTTGACAAAGAGTTTGGGTTATCTCTTAGAGCACTTGCCATTTTTCATGCAAGGAGATTTTAGAATTCCACAGGGTCCATGAATCATGTTTGAAGATATAATCAAAGAGAACAGGGTCCATCTGGGAGTTTGTCAGTTAGGCTGAGATGATCGAGTCGGTGAGTTTTGGTTTAGTATTATTTTCTAACCAAATGAGCAAATGGACATGAGGAGTGCCTCTCTTCTTCCATTCGATAGATTACATGTGACATTTTATGAGACTGAAAATCTCACCTTTAGACAGCAGCTTCATTATTGCCTTAACTTTTAAATTGAAAACTCATTAAACATTATCCTGTCTGTCGTGGGGTTTCTGTTCAACAAAAGCTATTTGGCTATATCTTCCCATTTGGGGTTGCAGGTAAAGCTTATCAACAAATGAGGCTTTCCGTATTTTTGGACATACATTAAGGTATCTTGGATTTTCTCACGCATATATTGGGGTCCTACTGTGAAAAAGAAGGAATAATGAATGGTTTTGCTACATCATGAGTGCTGCCATCGCTGCTGATCTATCTCTAAGATGAATGTAGTCCTCTACTCTGAGCTTTGATTGATTGTGTCGTATGAAGGTAAGTCATTCAGTCTCGATCTTGGCATACATATCCACCAAGACCTGATTGAAAAGTTGTCGGAAGTTATGTGAATGGTTGAATTAATTTTTTTTCATCAAAACTCTGTATGCATAAAAATTCATGGCAGGTACTTTTTTATTGACGTCGCTTTGCTTTAAAAAGAAGTTGTAACCAGCTTCGCCTCGTGGGAAAAGCATCGGGTATTGGAGCGAGCTGTAAGATCTATTACTACATTTTCCCCCACTTCCTCCATTAACTTAATATTAGGATGTCTTCCTCGTTTAACCTTTATTGTTCTTCCTGTTTTTGAGACACGGAGTTGAACCACTGGAATCACAGAAAGGGATTCAGAGATTAGTAAAGTATCGACTTCATTGACATCAAAGTGAACATTGTTCAGATTACCGGTGAAACAATTTTTTTTATCGGCATTCCTTGCTTCTCAAAGGATTGAAGCAGTTCTCCCAGCAAGTAAATCTGAAACTGGAAGGGGTATTTTTCTCCTCCTGCAACCATCTCACAGATGGAGCCATACGTTTCTGGGCTCAACGTGACATCGCAGTACCTCTCTTCCGATGGGAAATTTCTCCCGTTATCTGAGTAAGTGAGGGGCTTGAAGCACTCCCAGTTTGATATGACGCGAGACAAGATGGTCTCACTGATATCCACAGACATTAGAATGTTACCATGGCTCAAGTAGGAAAGGGAGTGAAACAGACATGAGCCATCCCCGGCGTAGTAGCAATATGGTGGACTGTCTAAATATCATTACACGTCAGAATCTCAGACATGTTAATATCTATTCCATCCAAATAAATATAAATGAAATGGTCGTAATGAACCGCAATAACCAATATTAAAGAACAATACCCAATCCAATGTATCCAAAATCCAAACAATAGTAATTAAATAGGTCGCAATGAACCACAATAAACAATTTAAATCAGTATAATCTATCAAAGAACAATAGCAAGTCCAATGTCGTATCCAAAATAAACCCCAATGTCCTATCCAAAATCAACTCCAATTTTGTATTCAAAATCAAGTCCAATGTCTAATCCAAAATCCAATAATTATAAAAAAAAATATTTCAATCAAAAAAACAGACCAACCGATTGTAGCACACGCACAGATAATAAATATAAGTTTTATTTTTAAAACATAAGCTTATAATTAAAAGTGAACATTGAAAATGAAATCAAAACATTTATATTGAGATGGCTTTGGAAATTGTTATTGTATAAACGATGTCATGTCAAGGGGCTAGAAAAAACTGGAAGACGCGGCAAAAAAATTAGTTTTCAAGAATTCAAACAAATTAAAGTGTTTTTTTAGATTCTTACTACCCGTTCAGGTTGTACGCTAAATTAACACAGCATCAGCTTAAATTCTTTGAGAAAAAGGAATGTTAATTTTCGACGTTTCTGCCCTAAGACGATCCGCTATTGGAATGCTTAGGGGTGTTCAAATAACTCGTGCGAACAGATAGACATCAAAATTATATAAAATTAGGGCATTCATAAACGGCTTCAAAACTTCTTTTTAATAAATCTTCGTTGTACATTTCACATTTCTACTGTGTGGGAAGTGTTCTATCCTATTAGTTTTCTAAATGTTGGAGGAACCCCCCTTCCCCAACCTACCGCTCCTTTGCTTTGAAATTAAAATAAATATTTACTGTCAGCTTTTATAACGGCTTAATACATTTAAAAAAAATTACAAAAATTAGAAGTAGTTTACTTTTTAAGTTCTTAATCTTTTGAAATCCTCCTCCTCTTCTCCCAATTACCCACCCCCTCCCTTAGTGATTTGAAATAATGTATTTAAGAATTATTCTCGTATTTGGAGTTATTCAACTGCAGTCTTAACAAATGCCAATGTTCTACCTCACCTAGAGTGATTTGTATGGTTATAGACCCACCCTTCAATTTCCCTCTTTTGAAATCTCCCACATTTATACTTTTCTGACTTCGGGTTTGATCCCTCTATCTGGTTTCCTATCTACATGTATGTAAATATTTCCATTTCCTACTATACAGGAAGAGTTTGGTTCTATTTGTTTTGGAATTGTTTTGGGGGGCTCTTACGCTCCCAATTTTTAAATACTTTTCCATGATCATTATTTTTTTTATGGTATTGGGAGTGGTTCTTAAACCTTCTTGACAAATATAGCCTATATCTTCTACAACACTAAGAAGTTTTTATATAAGTTTAGGAAATTTTAAACCCCCCTCTCCCATATTTCACCAACTCCCACAAAAAATATCAAATATTTAAGAATTATTTAGCTATTTGGAGGAATATCACTACATTCCAGGAAAATTTTATTTTTATGATTCACCTAAAATTGTGGTTTTTTGTTATTATGATTCCCTCCCAATTACCCAGATTTTCATTTAAAATAGTTAGATTATTAAAGTCTTTAGTTATTTGGAGTGGTCCCCTTAACCTTCCAGCCGAGTTTAATTCTTATACCAAATTTTAAGTAGTTGTTACAATTAGTTTTGAAAGTTTTGAACCCCCATCCCCCATTTCATCCACATCAACTTTAAAATTTAAAATTTTAAGAATGGTTTGATTATTTGGAGTAGTACCTGCATACCAAATTTCAACTATCTACCTCCCCTAATAGAGTTTTTATATTTTAGACCCCCCAAAACGCCCCCAATCCCTCTACCCTATGATGAAATTTACCTTTTGTGAATTTTTTGGTTAAACAGAAGAGCCCCTCTATTTGCCTTCTAAATTTAAGATTTCTAGGACGTTTAGAAGTGTTAGATCAATTCATGCGGAAAGAATTTGGAAGGAAGGACACGATCTTTCCTTTATATATTAGATATATAAATATCCTATAT
>CABFOW010003362.1:0-15607 GCA_902141385.1 Timema californicum
GGCTGGGTTCTGTGTCTGTTCTAGATTTAAGTTAGTTTATAAATCATGTGCTGATATAATCTCTCGGCCAAGAGAGTGCATGCTAAATACATCAAATAATTGCTACCTGTGTGTAGTTTTAATTACACTCAACCATTTTAATAGGGTATGTCACTCTTATTCAGTCAGGAGTGTGCTCATAATACTCTTAATGTGGATTTACACGTTCGTTGTTAAACTTTGTCCCAAACTAGAAAATAGTGTTTTTAAGTCTGGGGATAAGGAGAATTTGAAGAAAAACTTACCTGAAAGTACAAAGGTTACTGTGGAGAATACATTAGCAAATAATTCTTGCTCTGAAGTACTTCTTCAAACTTTACTGTAAGGTTGAAGGGGAAAAGGGGTAATCGAACTGTTCGAGCTCTGATAGACACGGGATCCCAGAGATCATATATTCTGAAGGCAGTGGTAGGACAAATGGGATATACATCAATAGGAGAAGAACGTATTCAGCATGCTTTGTTTGGAGGAAACCAGTCAGGTGAAGTTTCACACAATCGTTTTCAAATCCAGTTTGGAAACATGAACAACCGTTATGGATGCCATTTTGAAGTTCTTGATTATGACAAAATATGTTGTTCTGTGCCTTCCGCAAGAAAAGATTAGTGTCAGAAAGAACTACAACTGTTGGGAATAGACATAAATGATGAGGTTGGACCGGTAGAAGTTTTGATAGGGGCTGATTTTGCGGGGAAAATACTCACAAGTGAAAGAGACGTTCTTAAATGTGATTTGGTAGCTGTGAACACCTAATTAGGATGGAAGCTACTAGGTAGGGTTCCATGTAAGAAGTCACTATCTCATACCATTACCATAACTTCTTTGTTTGCTAAATATATGCCCATTTCCACACTCTGGGATCTTGATGTTCTGGGAATCGAGGACCCAGAAAAGCGAAGGACAAAGGCTGAAAGAAAATTAGCAACATTAGAACATTTTAAACAAACTGTCAAACGGGATGCGGATGGTCGTTACATGGGTGAACTTCCATCGGTGGATGGACACCCCCTCTCGCTTCAAATTTCACAATAGCTCAGAAGCGTCTGGAAACAACGTTCCGGAAACTGAAATCTCTTGAAATGGAAAGAACCTACACAAAAGTGGAAAGAGCCTACACAGAAGTGTTTGAAGAATGGAAGAGAAAGGGAATCATATAAGAAGTGGTTAATGCTAAGTGTAATGAGGGACATTATCCTCCCCACCGACCAGTAATCAAGGAACAGGGTACCACGAAGATTCGTCCCGTGTTTGATGCCTCCGCAAAGATCAATTCCTGTCCTTCGCTGAATGATTGCTTAGAGGAAGGTCCAAACTTGATTGAACGTATTCCGTCTCTTCTGCTTCGCTTCAGAGGGGGAGCTATTGGTGTTATTGCTGATTTAAAGAAAGCTTTCTTGCAGATTGGACTTTGTGAACAAGATCGAGATTTAGTATGGTTCTTGTGGGAAACACCAAATGGGAAAGCTTAGTCCTAAGACATGCACGTGTGGTTTTCGGCGTTTCACCCAGTCCTTTTCTGTCATTGAACACCATCTATACTCGGTCTTGAGAGATTGTGAAAAGAACTGTTTTGGGACTAGCATGTATTCCCAGGAAACGATTAAAAAATTGCAGAAGGGTTTTTATGTAGACAAGTGTGTCTCGAGTTTAGATTAGGTGAGTGAGCTACATCAGTTTATGACAGAATCAACTGCTTTGTTGCTTGAAGCAAAATTTGAGCTGAGAGGATGGGAATATTCTAGCTCTGAAGTTGACAATAGTGAAATATCACCTGTTTTAGGTCTGCATTTGGAGGCGTGGAACTGATGTTGGCCATCAATTCAGCCTTTATTCCTCTAATTGATTTTCAGAGTGTAACTAAGAAAAAAAAATTGTCTGTTGCTCATAAATTGTATGAACCAATTGGTTTCACAGCTCCTGTAACATTGATCCCGAAACTGTTGGTTCAACACATGTGGGCCTCTAAGTTGGGCTGGGATGAAGAAGTTCCTACAAAAGAAAATGAGAGTTTTGTAAAATGGACTAAAGGACCTCTTTGTTTGAACAAAATTGACATTTTCAGATATATCAACCAGAATAACGCGAAGCATAGTCTTCACACGTTCTGCGATGCCAGTCAGGATGCATATGGTGCTGTTGTGTATTTGAGATCGAAGACTGAACTTTGCACTGAAGTTCAGCTTGTTCAGGCTAAGGCCAAGGTAGCGCCTATCAAGAAAACCACTATACCACGTCTGGAGTTCTTAGGCGCTACTATTGGGCCTAGACTGTTTTCCTCCATAGTGGAACATTTAGATTTGATTGTGTCGGACTTCTGTTTATGGAGTGATTTGAGTACGGTTTTATCGTGGATACAAGGAGAGGAGCAGTGGGCTACTTTTGTACGTAATAGGGCTTAAGAGATTAAACGATTGACGGTAAAGGAAGAATGGTGCCACGTTACAGGTCCACTTAACCCAGCAGATATAGTCAGTCGAGGATGCTCTGCTAAGAAATTGATGCAGGTGAAATGGTGGGAGGGGGCTGAATGGCTAAAGCTGCCTCCATATCAATGGCCTATGCAAGTTGCTTCTGCTGATGAAGAAGTTGTCTACCAGGAAAAAAGAAAAGGTGCTGTTACGACTCTACCAAATGTGAACACCGATGGTGAGTGATATTACCGATTCTTCTCTCAGTAGCACAAAATTCTCCGTCTTGTGGGATGGGTGCTCAGATTCATTTGTAATTGCAGAAAGTAATTGAAGACAAGAAGATATCTTAGTGCCATTGAAGTGGATGAGGCCAAAGTCCTTGTCATTAGATTTATTCAGAAAGAATCCTTTCAAGACTCGAAATTTTAACCTGTCAAGTCACTGAATTTATTTGTGGACGCCAAAGATGTTCTACGTCTGAAAACACGAATATCGGAACGGGAGGATGTATCAGATATCAAATATCCAGCCTTATTGCCTTCTGATCATCCAGTGGTCACCAGATTGATTCATGAGACACATGTCAAGGCAAACCATGTGGGAGTGCAGGGTCCTTTGAGCTTACTTAGAGAGGTTCTGGATTGTAAAGGGTAGGAGAACCATTCGTTCTGTTGTTATGAAATGCACTGTGTGCTAGCGATATGTAGTCACACATTTTTATCGGTCTGTGCCACCATTGCCTGAAGACAGAGTGCGTGATACCGTAGTGTTTGAAGTCACAGGAGTGGATCTGGCAGGTACACTTTACCTACGAGATGGCATGCCTTTTTACGTGTGCAGTGTATCGTGCTGTGTACCTGGAACTAGTATCTGCATTGTCTTCGGATGAACTTCATACAGGCCCTGAGGAGATTCGTGGCTCGACGTGGAAGACCTTCTGTCATATACAACGATAACGGTACTAACTTTGTAGGTACAGCTAATGCTTTTTCACAATTGGACTGAGAGTAAATTAATGAATTCAGCTCCGCACAACGAATTGTTTGAAAATTCAAACCTCCTTCCGCTCCATGGTGGGGTGGTTGGTGGGAGCGCCTTATTGGTATAGTGAAATCCTTGCTTTTGAGAATACTTGGAAGAGCCCGGCTGACTTTTGAGAGGACTGACAACTATTCTATGTGACTGTGAGGCTATAATCAATTCATGACCTTTGACCTATTTATCAGATGATCCTGACAGCCCGACTCCATTGACACCGGCCTTATTCCTTCAGGACCTCAAAGAAGTAGGAGTGACTGATGGTGACCAATTGGGGACAACTGACCTGAAGAAGAGGTCAAGGTACTTGCAAAAACTGCGTGAAGTTTTGAGGAAGAGGTTCCGCAGTGAATATCTGGGTCAGCTAGCTGAAAACCCAAAGAGCAAGAAGGAATATCCTTTAAAGGTTGGTGGAGTGGTTCTCATCGCGAGTGACAATCTAACTCCCCTGGCGCTGAGGAACCACGGTTACTAGGATTGACACAAATTTAGAAACCATCTGTTCCACCCCCGTACTTGTGATGCCATCTAATGTTCCTTCGATAGAGCTTCCTGATGAATCCACGTCGATATTCCTAACAACCTGAGCCGGGTTATTCGAAAGAGTCGCCGCGTAAGACGTTACATTGCGTGGCCGTATTGGTATATTTGGGAATTGGGAATTGTCCATGACAAATTGGGCCCCCCTAGTTGCATAGAGTGACTTGTAGGGATAGTTGTGTTCCATAGCCTGACCAGCCTCCTGGTACGATAAATTGTGACGAGCCATTGTAGATTTGATTTGACTCTGTCGCATCCACTCGGGACACGTTCGGTTGGTCGTCAAATGAGACCCCCCTCCTCCCACCCCCCACAATTAACACATTTTGGGGTTTCCGTGTAGACATTCTTCTATGAGATAACCACTACCACAATTTGCGCACCTGTGCCTCCCACTACGACAGTTGACAGCGAGATGTGCAAAACGTAAACAATTGTGACATTGCGTCACTGGATAAACATAAGGCTTGACCTCCACCCTAGAGAAACACATGACAACATAAGATGGTAGCTCTTTGCCCACGTCACTGCTACTGTACTGGATTGCGCCTATTGAAACGTCGTACCTGCAATATTTAAGATTGACTTTCTCTCTCTAACTCTTCCTTAATAAATTCCTCCGAAGACTCTAGTGGAATATTATGAATAACTCCTATCCGATGTTCATGACGACCCACCTTGTCAACTGAGACCTTCAAAAGATCACGCAGTTCCCTATTTGCCATAAGACTATTAGCTTCATTAATACATAACAATTCAACAAAGATTTGGTTTTTCGCTACCGGAACAATGATAGCTACACTCTTATATTTAGTAAATAGTTCCTTTCCTATTTTCATTGGGTGCAGAATCTTAATATTTAGTTTCGATGTATTTGAAAATCTAATTTTCTACGGACCTGAATTAAAAGAATTGAATACATCCTCTATTTCGACTGCTATACTGTCAACTGAAACAATTGTCCCAATTTAACTCAAATTGGCCTTATCTACTTTGGGAATTTTGGCTGACTCCTGTCCCATTGATATGACCGCAACACGCCCTACACTAGATTTCGCTTTCTTCATAATTTGATTATTAGATGGTGATCTTGAACGACCCGATTTAGAACCTATGGCACTTGATTGAGAATGTTATCGAATATTTAGTATAATTCTGTCATAGCCGAATGCACATCCCACTCGTCTCCAGATTCCAGCGTTCCCAAAACACACTTATACATGTCACGGTCTAAAGCAGCACAAAGCATGACCGTCCAGCACCGATGCCAAACATCTACTCAAAATTTATTTATATTCAAGTTTTTTGGGGGTTTGGGCTATTTTTCTTTATCTTTCCTGGATTATATGCAAAAAATATCCATTAGGTAGTTATGTGGTGACAATATAATCCCCGATATCCTTGTAGCGATTCCCTTTACAAAAAATATGGAGAATGAATTTACGTTAAATTGTAATATCTTTCACTTTATCCTTATAAAAGGTTCAGATGCATACAGCCGTTTACGAGATAAGTCTAGAAAACTTATTTTCACTCCAATTTTTTCAAGATGGATGTTGTTTCCATAACACAATTTGGTGTATTCTGCATATTCTTTTGAACCTGACGGGAAAAAATTCATTTTTATTGAAGCTTTTTGAGCCGAAACCATTACTTTCCTGGACTACCTATTAAGATACATTAGTATTAATAAGTACACTATTATAGTTTTAACTAAAATGTAAATATATATTTGTTATGTATTTACATTCTATTTACATTTATTTAGTATGTTGGAAATTAACACGTTAAATTATTTGTTTTAATTAAATTTAATAAGTTTCATTAAGAGATTTTTATCCTGTTTATTTTGTGCGATGTCTAACCAATGACAAAAAAAAAGTATCTCTAAGTTAATTTAATTCCATAGCCCATGAGTCCATGTGGTAGATTTTGAAGGGAAATACACCCTAACGTTATAAATCGTGACCCTCAGAGAAAAGTGATATAAGTCAAAAAGGTAAAATGTTCAGAAAGCGCCGTCAAAGATTTTAGCTATTTTGACTATTACTCCATGTGCATATTATAAATTTATTTTTCAATTTAAGGACAACATATTTGGTTTAAAGGAGTGTATTTTCGATTAAACTACATGAAAATACTTAAAAACTTCATTTAGCCATTTTTTATTGACTTATGTCAAAGCATCAAGTTGACTTATGTCATTTTTCCCAATACTATGCCATTATATTAAACACATTATTGGCGTTTGAGAATTGGATCTTGCTTAATTTTTTTAAATTTTATTTATATAATATTATGTGTTCTAATTTATTTTGCACAGTCCTAATATACACAAGCGTATCAATCAGTATTATAGAAATTAATGACAACATACTATATTATAAGGAGTTGTTCTTTTTCGTTTTACATACAGTAAACTGTCATCTGAAGTATCTGAATCTATGTTTGAATAATTATTGTCACTCAAATAAGAATTGACAACAAAATCTGGATCTTTTACTGAGTCATCCGAATCTAATATTATCGAATTTAAGTCTAATAGGTCTATTTGTTTTGGTGATCCAGTTCCATTTGTGTGTAAGTTGTGTATTGATCGTTCACCTACTTCAATTGAACTTGTTACTACCTCACTTGAAGTGACAGTACTTTGAGTAGTGCCATCATATCCTGCAACAATGAAACCTTATAAATTTTGTTTGTTTGCTAATAAAGTGTTGGCACTTAGCAAATTTTAATAATTTTTATAAATTATAAACATAATAGGCATACACCAGTTAAACATAGCAGACATTCAACATAAACTTTATAATATATATACATATATATATATAAATATATTATAATTTATATACATATATATATATATAAATAGTTTATAATTTAATGAAAGTGTTCTAGTTATAGGTGACTATTCCTAATAAATTACAGGGAGAATAATGTCACAATACGTTAATATGGTTATATACAGTTTTGTTACAGTTAAAAAGGAACAAAACCATTTTAACAATAAGTTATAGTTATTTAATTACTCTATCAAGAATATTTTAACCAGCAAAAATATGTGATTCTGTTAAACTATATCTATTACCGTTCTTTGACTAGATAAAATTGAAGATTTATACATTGTAAATACTAAATATGTATAAACAAATTTAATTTAAACGTTGAGACAAAATATTAAACAATATAAAACTATTATGCCAGGCACTAATCATCAATATAACACTATAATCAATAAAGTTTATTCTATAGAAATACAACTACTAAACACAAATATTAACAAATAAAATTTCACTTACCCCTTTCCTTGAATGCTAATGCTTTTAAATTTGCCAGAAAAGCAGTTATTTTACTTGCCATAATAATATTAACTATGTTTACAAACACAAACACATGCCGATACTGAACTAATACACCTGTCTCCAATTAGTTTACAGAGCAGATTAAAAAAAGAAAACAGAACATGACTTTTGGCGGTTTTGACAGTTTAGCCAACCGTTAGTATTCAATATTCAACATTATGTGGGACAAAATTATTATTTGTTCAAAAATGTATTGTTGTATCATATAACTTACTGTCAAACTAAATAATATTATTGAATATCAAATAAATTCAACGCAAAGAATGGATAATAAAAAGTCACGGGGCTATAGACCACAATGTAAAAAACAAACAATGAATGCTGACATATGATTCTTTTATCTATTCTTTTAATATAATATTTTCTGGTCAAAATGACATAAGTCGAAATATAGCACTTTTCCTTGTTACTTAAAATAAATAAATGCTCGGGAAAAGAGACATAAGTACACTTGTATCATTTTTCCCTGTGACAAATAACTCCAAAGTGAATTATATCGTTTGGATTTTTGTTTCTAACAGCAAACTTATAAGAGTTTGACTTATATCACTTTTCCCAAACATAGAGTACCTCAATATAGATATACGTAAGCCAAAACCCATTTTTTCAGTTTTATGACTTATGCCACTTTTCTCTGAGAGTCACGAAATTATACAACACATTTGGGCCAAAACATGTCCAGATCTGATAAGATCTAGTATCCTAGGTATGTAGCAAAACACACAATGTAAAGCGGGACCATTCGCATCAAATAAAGTCAGTCCTGGGTGTAAGCTTTCCCGAACCGAAGGTGGATTGAAGTACAAATAAAATTATGGATTCCCCTAACTGCAAAAAATCATAGCTTAGCTAATTGTGTACCCCAAGCACATGGTACCATTTTACCTTCTGTTGGTATGTAGTCTCCCAACACCTGATCCATTTATCCTGAATTCTGAGTTTTATTCTCGGTATTAATTCGCTATAAAGAAACGGGATCTCCTGTAAAACAGAAAGCAAATGTAATTGCCTAGCTATTAGATCTCTGATTACCCACGGGACTAAGAATCTATTGAAACCCCAATGCCTAACCCCTACGTAACTCCTAGCTTAGGGAGAAGTATTCGAGTTGAGTATTTTAATTTTTTATGGGTGAGATGGAGTCCCTGAGAATTCTTTTATAAGCTCCAAAGCGCTACGGGAGTCGCATAGCACCAGGGATGGTCTAAGGCAATAGTTTTGTATGTGCAAAACTTACATTTTGTGACCCCCACTCCCCCATCTGAATAAACTGTTGAGAATACAATATATGGCCATTTAAAATACCATTTTTAATGTTCTTTCCCAAATATGTTACACATATGAGATTGTATTTCCCCATAATTCGGGAAATATCTTCCTTTCTAACAGGATTGAATTTTGCAATCAACTCTACAAGCCCGAGAAATTTTCCATTGTTTTTGCTGTAGGGGATTTCGTGAGTTACTCAAAAAGCCATGTTGTGTTGGGCAAGGTGGCAAGATTGCAAGTTCTCTCGTGAGGACATTTTTCCTTCGCTCTTTTTACTGAGTAATTTAATATTTTATTTTTGTCATCAATTACCTTGACAATGTTAAACCTCCTTTCTACTTCAAATAATTTTTCGTAGCACTTTAAGTAGTTAGAGGAAGTTTCATTTTGGAAAAGTCTGCCTGTGAAATATGCCCTCAATCACAGTTTCCATTTTCATCAGATAAAATTGTTTTGGCGATTGCCGTGTTAAATACCGTGCAGCAAAAACAGTATACACTTTCCTTAGGCTGGTATTACACTATCACATTTTTGTCAAATTTCTTTGATCAAAGATCTGTGATCAAAGAAAATGTGATGTAACTTTGACGACTCCTCAAAGATCTTTGATCACAGAAATATTTTACAGATCTTTGATCACATATTTTCGTTATAGAACATGCTC
The DNA here is from genome assembly GCA_902141385.1 of Timema californicum. Taxonomy (NCBI): domain Eukaryota; kingdom Metazoa; phylum Arthropoda; class Insecta; order Phasmatodea; family Timematidae; genus Timema; species Timema californicum. The sequence goes on from CABFOW010003362.1 coordinate 9,327, forward strand.
TAAGGTTTGATCAAAGAAAATGGCACCTGAAAGATTATCCTGCATGTGCGAATTAGTCATAGGATTTCTTAGGTGTGTATTTTTTCTTTTAATTAATGGAGTGACTTTTGCTACCAAATATTTAAAAGTTTCACAGTTCATGCGTAAATATTTTTGATAAGATTCCGGATCTTCAGTTTGAAGTTCCTTTAGCAGGCAACTGTTAATCCCTCTTGAATTTCGTCTCCCAACCCAAGGTAGAATCCACAATCATTTAACAGGTTTTATTTTAGTTCCAAGCAGCAATGAGATTATCACAATAACACTCACAGTCGCTGCACTTGGAATTAAACCATTGGAGTCAATTATTTTAATAACATATATTGTAGCGACTGTGAAAGAAATGTGATGTAGTGTAATAACACATCTTTGATCAAAGACGGCGTTAAATCTTTTATCATATATTTGATCAAAGAAATATATGTAATATATTTCTTTGATCAAAGAAAAATGTGATAGTGTAATACCGGCCTTAAACTGGGAATACATTAGCCATCGTCTTCTAATTTTCTCGCCGTTGGAAACAAGTCGATAAAAAAATACGTTGGAAAATGATATTTTTCACCGTATATAGGGTAGGTGTCTAATACGGTTGAGATTGGTCCTTGCAAAATAATAAAATCTGGTTCAGTTGCGCTTAGCACTTTGGGAAAATTAGCCTGATCTTTCAATTTGTCACATGCATTATTTATTTCTTGGATTGTATCAGTCACATAACTTTTATCACTGTGATCAGTAATTTTCGTGGTGTTAGAATCATCTGCATTAGTATTTATTAAATCTTTAGAGACATCGTTGTTCTCCTCTGGACAATGTTTCAGCAGATGATCATCGTTACAATTAGTTTCAATTTCAATTTTATTTTCACTTTCTTTACTATTTCTTCTCTTCATTAAATAATTAAAAATTAGTTTAGCACTTGACTTAGTTTCCTGTAACGTTTTTGCGTTCAATTTTCTATTTTCGGCTGCAGAAAGTTTTGAAAATATTTAAGTAACTGTTTTAAAAAATAGATTTAATATTTTTTAAAACAACAGAAACCATAAAAATTAAAAACATAATAATGACAGCAATACAGCATACGACACAATACACTTCACAGAGGACAGTACCTAATAAAAAGTTTTGCACCAAAATAATAATTTAAAACAAAATTTAAGCAAAATTTCACAGAACACCATATAAACTAAAATTAATAAATAGTGTATTGCAACACGCTGAACTATAAATAAAGCGAGTAAGCGATTGTCAATAAATCATTCGCATGGAGGTTAAGTAACTGACTGAGAATCCAAATCAACATAACACCTACCCCCCATTCCCTACCGCCCATCGAAGGTTCGTCCTGAGTCTAACTCACAGATCGTACAGTCTCGACCCGGCCACTAGTATAGTAACTTCACCAATGTAGTTGACGGGAGTACGTCGCAGTGAACAACCTTCCAAAAGTATTTACTTTGTTGATGTATTCTAATGCACTAATTTGAAATTAAAAAAAGTACTCTGTTTGGCATTGATGTAAATATTAATTTAAGAAATAAGCATTCTTCTTACAAATGACTTTCTTAAATTATAATTTTAATTTCCCAAGTAAACACAAACAAATATTTATTCTTGGTTCATTTTGGTGCCCCCTTTGAATTGTTTGTTTGTGCGGTTGCATACTACGCACATGCCTTAGACCAGCCCTGCATAGCACCACCACTTCCCAAGGACGTATGACGTAAAGATAGGACATATATCAATTCTTGCAGAGTATCAAATAGTCCCTCTGTAAATATTGATGCATTGAAATGTGGTATATGTGTCTGACGTTAATAATTAATACTAATGTAGTAAAAAGTCACGCCCACTAAGGCTGGCTCCCCTACCTACTTATCACTATCTGTACAATTAATATATTTCTGCATATAGCATTTTCCATTCACGTACTTTATTGCATTTAACTTCTCAATAAGAAGAGTAAATCATTTTACTCTTGTTTAAGGAATGGATAACAACACTGGCACGTCGCAAATGGTGCCATGCTTCCCAGATGATACATTGGACAGGATAGGGAAAAGAAAAAACCTACTGGTGTAGCTTATTCAAACCTAGAAATCTATCCACCAAAGCTGGGCATGTTTTATTTATCCAATATTATTTAGTCTCGACATAATTTGTATGTATATGAAGTCTGCGCCACAAATTACTCAAAGTTGAACAATCTTTATTTTAAAAAAAAGTACACCATACGCCCCCATTTCAGTTAGGAGCCCATTTTTCAGTGATGAAGACAAGCACCCATAGTATTACTGCTGCATCTTTGATCTTTACCAGCCTCAATATTGTAGATAGTAGTCAGTGGGATATAAAAATCCCCCATACTCTAACCAAGAACGTATGAGCCCACGATACATTTTGAACATTGAACATCGGTGGAAGTTCCAGGAAGCACTCTCTACTGATCACATAGCGTTTAAAAACATGTCAAAAGTTTTAGATACCTATGTCTAAAAAATGAGGTTGTCAAGATCTCTTCATGTCTTCATGCCTAAATAGCGCATTATTAGCTGTACCTGAATTTGACGTCCTTAATAATATAATATAATTAAGTTATCTTGCACTCTCTTTTGGGTGAAGATGATCCCAAAACATTTACAGTTAAAGAGTGGGCTAGCAACCAATTTAAAGTTAACACTGATTATAGTTTACCCACCTCCTCTGTGATTACAAGACTGAACACATATTACCACATCATCCACATACTGTTAAGTAGCTACCCCAACCAGGAAAGATCTATCAATATTGTTTTAATAATCTACACATAACACAACACCGGGCACCGATCTTTGCGATAGGCCTATTTGTTGAGTTTGAGGAGATGATCTAATGTATCCTTTCTTTCTGGTGTATGATATATTCTGAAATAAATAGCGCACCTAATAGCAATTTTTTTTAGCATCACCAGATTAAAAAGTTTAACAAACAACGAAAAATAATCGACATTATCGTACGTATCCTACAAATCAAAAAAGGAACTTGACTTCTATGTGTTATTTATTTGTCGTATATATGATCTCAGGATTTCCATGGTATGTTAGAACACAGTTATGTTTTCACAATGTTGTGTAGGATTTTTTCTAGGAGTTCCTTTTCCGGTTAAACTTTCTCATCTACAATCATGCCTGTAAGTAATAACGTTTATGAAGCAGTAATGTGTTGTATTTAAATGTATGCTCATATAGAACATTGCCATTTATTAATTCATACTCTTTATAGCATGATAATTACGTATTGAGAATATATAAAGTACCGAAAGTTAAGTGTTTCACCACTCCTGTAATTCAAGATGTGACGGACATGAGAACCACATGTGCTAGCACGCCTTTAATATTGGTTTTGCTAAATATAATTAAGGAAATTACAGAATATATCAATGTTTGGCGTTGTTATGTATCCTTAAGAATGCATTTTTAATGCATTATATATTTTAGTTAAATTTGTTTGTTCCTCAGCCTATACCCTCTGCATTTAATAATATTTTGTTAACTATGATATCACTAGACCAATATTTTCGATAGGTTTTTGTTCCCCAATTTGTTCTCTCTTGCCTTACCTTTATCTTAAAATCTTAAAATAACAATTTTGGTTTAAGGATATTAATAAATTTAGTTATTAGTGTAGAGAAGTTGATAAAGCTTAATATGATAGGTGTAACACTTACCCCCCACCCATCCCCCTTCTAGTTTGCAGTAAAACTGTGCAATTGTTTCAGCTTGCAAAGGATCTACTACATCCGTCACCGATCGAGGAGAAGAGGAAACACAAGTTGAAGAGACTTGTGCAGCATCCAAACTCTTACTTTATGGATGTGAAGTGTCCAGGTCTGTTAAAATACTACTCTGATGTATCTAGGGTCTAGCAGCTTGTGCCCAGGTCTGTGATAGCACATCTCTGGTGTCACTAAGCTCCAGTAGCCTGCGTTTAAGTTTATGATAGCATTATCCTAATGCTAAGTAGTTTATTTTTATTTGATGTTGGAAATAATTTCACTTTTACTAACCACTAGCAAAATGCATTATAATCCACATTCGGTAGACCAATACCGGGATTAATTATTTTAATGATTCATATGCTAAACACACTTTTGCAGGAAATAGCACTGTATACCTTGACCATCCTCTTACAGGACTTTTATACTTGCTCCTTCCCCCCTCACCCCAATACTCCCAACTCTCTTCTCACAATCACCCTACCATTACACATTAGCGTAAGTGCGTATAACCCGAACGGGTAGTAAGACGCGATGCTAATAATAATAATAATCAACAATCCCTTCTCCTTACTCAGTCAAAAGCAGTAACATAATCTGTCGGTCTGTCCATCGACAACTTGAAATAGTGTATGAGGGAGCCAGTGTTTATACCATCCAGCAAACATCGGATCAATCCATACTATTTTAACAAATTTAAATTAAATTTGTTGCTGCACGATCTTTTCATTTTTGCACAGTTATCTATACATGTAGAGTTCAAGCCCAATTTTTTTAAAAGCTTCACTTTTGAGGGGGGTACGGGGGGAAGTTTTCTAGATGGGTCTCACATCTCAATCTTTGTGACAGCACTTTTGCAAAATGCTATAACTTTTTTCCCCAATTGAGAAAATTCAAAAATCACTATAGCTTACTCAAAAGAAAATTCTGATTGTTTTTAGGTGTCTGCGAGCTTGGGTTTTTTCATTCAAGTCGAGTATTTCTAAAAGCTCCCGAGTTCGAGTCAAGTTTAAGAATAGGCTTATTCATAATTTTAAAATGTTAAAAAAAAATATTAAACACATATTCTTAAAATATGAATGACACTCATTTTTATAAATAATAAATACTTTTGAGAAAAAGGTTAAATAATGGAAATATCTGTTTTTAAATTAGTAATAACACTTATTAAACACAATTTTAGAGACAAGAACAACACTTAAATAAAAATTTAGTAAAATAAAACATTAAAATGGTTTCAACACTCATGTCTTTAAGGACATTGAATGCCAGGTCTCCACTGTGGTTCGGATTCCACTTTAAACTGCAGGTCCTACATTTCATCTCACAATCACCCTACCATCACACATTAGCGTAAGTGCGTACACTCTTCATGTCTTCTTAATTTCTTACACTTTCCACTTCCTTAAAACTTCCACAGTTGCACATTAGTTCGAATTTTCAAGAATATTACTTTTTATTTAATGTCTTTTCAAATGAAAAAGTAAAATTCTTGAAAATTCAAAACTCTGTGCAACTGTAGAAGTTAGAGAAAGTGGGAAGTGTATAAGTTTAGGAAGAAATAGAGAAGTGTGTATCTAGGCCTAACATAACTATCCTTTCGGGTTGGGTTCCTTCACTATCACTTCATTATTGTAGAGTGTTTCTACACTTGTCTTGATTAAAAGTTAATACAATTGACGTTTTAATTAGCTAATATTTGCTCAAAATATATTTCAATGCCTTAATCTACCGCATACGAAAATGAATGAATCCTAAACAATTAGAAATTTTAAGTGTTTCGTATTTCGTTTATTATTCCTTCGTGCAGAGGTCCCCAACCTTTTTGCACCTTAGAGCACATTCAAAACTAAAGGTAGTGCGGCGGGCACCAATTACTTTTTCAAGGCAACTTTACTAACTCCCGCCAGGCTCAGAGTGCTTCCTCAACGATATACACACGGCCGGTCAACGGTCGTATTAAGTTTCCAACAGTGATTGTGATGTTACATGTGGTTGTGGGTAATACTCAAGGCCGTAGCCATGGCAGGAAAGGGCGGATTCAACCCCTTTCAAGTTGACAAAAAATTTCTTTATTTACAATTTTAATAAGACCAAAATAAAGACACAAGGGACTACTAAACTACTCAACACCATTCTAGTGCTTGGGTACATTTTTAAAATGTATATTTATTCCGTGTTTATTAAGGCAATAAAGCTGCGTAGACCCATGCCAAGATATTTACAAAGGAAATAGGAAGTATTAGGATGGTTTTAGTGAGTGTGAAGAGAGTGATGAAAGGGGGTAGGTCTTTGAGATTAGGGAAAAGCAAAACCATTCAGCTTGAAACTTCAGTGGTTCCGAGTAAAAGTACACTTTGTAAATGAGCCAGCAAAGAAAGAGGACAGAGAGGGAGAGATTGAAAAGAAGGAGGGTTTCAATCATCAACTTCTTGGGAACAGCATACCTGGAGATAAGCACAAACTTGATTTTTGTCGGAAAAGTGAG
>CABFOW010003362.1:15686-41128 GCA_902141385.1 Timema californicum
TGCGGTGCGGGCATAGAGTTGGGGACCCCTGTCTTAATGTAATCGTTCTTGATCACCTCTTCTGTTCCATTTCCATACCTCTACACGCAGTTGAACATGCACAATGTACGGGCTCTCGTTAAAACATTATTTTATTGAAAAATTTACTTCAATTTAATTTTTAATTCTTATGAAAGATGATGCTCATACTTTAAAATTTTAAATATTTCTGGCTAATAAAACGAAATAGTGAGTGCTTTTTTAATATAAATGTGGTAAGTTTGGTAAAATAAATAAGATCAACATTGATTTCCAAACAGGTTAATTAACATAATTCTATAACTAATTAGCAACTATACTAGAGCTAGTTTTGTAGCTAAGCGTATTAATACGAGTTTTAAATATCTTCAGTTTAAAAACATTTAGTAAAATATATTTTTGATATTACAATTTTAATTTAACATAAATTATTATTTTAGAAAGGGACCATGTAAAAACATTTAAAGGGGTTTTTATTGTCGTTGAAATGATGCGGGCGTTAACGAAGTAATGTTTGGGAAAACTGCGTTTTATTGTGTGAAATTTGGCTAAATAAAAGTTACACCTTAATTTTAGATATACATTTTTGTGAAAAAACTTAACACATAAGCTTTATACTATTTACTCTTCAAATACAAAAACTCACATTCCGAAAAACATTAATGTTTCAACAAAACTAAATATTAATAACACAAATGAAAATGTCCTTAGGCCTATAAACTGAAAAAAACATAAGTGTTATTGGTGCAATAAATTATTAGTTTTAAATTATAAATGAGCAAACATCTACAATTTAACAAACTTTTGGAATTTATAAGGTATTTAAATACCAAACACAAAGATCTGACTTCAAAGTCGAGATTTTTTTTGTTACCCTTCAGTTCGTTAAGGCAAAAAAACAGAAAATATGCTAAAACCTTGTGAAGGACTGTATTAATGATGTCTGCTTCGAAATACTAGAGGCGGTAAAGAAGTTTATCTAGGATCTGTTATCAAATGATACTATAGCTCAAAAAATTAATCTTGCTGATGATATGGAGGAACATCTCTCAGAACAGGTTAAATTTTAAACGTGTTTTTTTCCCCCAGCTTGATTAATCCACAGATGTGGCTAATATGGCAATTTTGGTGGTGTATTTGCGTTATGACCTATGAGTATGAAGGGGATTTGAAGGAATATATATATTTTTTTCCAGCTTCACTGCCAACAAACACAACTAGCTTTGAATTTTTCAGGGTGTTAGATTATTACATTGTCGATAAATGTGGATTGGATTTTAAGTTTAGTGTAGGCGTATGTACTGATGGTGCTGCAGCAATGACAGGGAAACATTCCAGAGTGAGTGGCCAGATTAAGGTGTTGGCACCTGAATGCAAATCTACACACTGTTTTATTCACAAAGAAAATATCGACAGAACTGAACAAACTGCTTAGCGAAGTGGTAATAACTTTAAACTATATTGTTTGTGGCACTATGCCAAGATATTGTAACTAGACGAATTCCTTCTTGAAATATTGTCCACAGCAGCCAGTGTATTCCGCAGAGCTTCTCAGGGTTAGTTTATTAATGATAGCTGTGGAGAACATAGCCGATTAAATAAATGGAATTTATGAAGTGGATGCTGAAGTTTTATTTTAAATAAACATTAATAGAAATTTTGAACCACTGGTTAAAAAAACAACTTAATACATGAACATGGATAAATTGTTAATGTGGTGTTAATTTAGCCACATAGTCTTCATTTTCTCCCACCCATCTCTAAACCATCCTTAGCCAACACTAAAAGAACACAACTATTCATACTTTTGAATATAGGTCTTATCAGTTCATGTGCTAACAGGTAAGTGTGTCATGTCTGACGCTTCCCTTCGACATGGTCAAACACAGACACTAAATCAGATGTGCTGATTGGCTAGCTGTTTGCACCAAACCACCCTCTTCCACTGTGAAGCCACACGTGCATCTCACAGCTTCCGGTTACTGATAAAATAAAACAGCATGATGCTTCAAATTAAAGTTAAAAGTAATAAATTTTGATGATGCTATAATTCCAACAAAGACTTTACAAGAATGAAAACTACTAGATTGAAAAGTTAATGAATCGAAATTTAAAACATATATTGCTTATAACTTTGGTTATGATTTGGACAACTTATAATTAACAATAAACCCCACACTGTCTTGTATTTAAACATTTGATAGTAATATAGAGATTAAATTAGGCCTGGAAAAGAATAATACATTGAAGATGTTGAAGGCTATTTGTTAAAATAGGCCTAACTGATAAGAAAACAATAATGTACTGTAAGTGTAGTACTATCATTATCCTGATTATATTAACAGTTTTGCTAATGAGCTAAAGGGGGGATTTTGGTAAAATGATATATAAAATATTACTAAATGTCTTTGAATATATGGCACTTGCAAACCTATTACAACCTTAATGAATTTAGTGGTTTTGAGTATCAAAATAAACCATGGCAAATTAATATATGTAAATGAAATGGTCAAGAGCTAAGGGCCTAAAACCCTGACCACTTTACAATATGGGGGCCGACTATGAACTGCTACTATTGTATGCTGATGTAGGATGGTTGTCAAGAGGTCGAGAATGTTTGAGCTGAAGAATGAACTTCTGAATTTATAAAAGAAAAAAAAACCTGCTTGGGGAGAACTGTTTCAAAACAATGATTGGATGGCTAGACTGGCCTATTTGACAGCTATCTTTTCCATTTTAAATGAACTTAAACACATACATTCAAGGAAGATTGTCTTATTGTTTTACAATGGCCACAAGATAGAAGGGTTGAACTGAAAGCTGAAAACATGGGAGACTAGAGTTTCAATGGATTACCATGGCATGTTTAACCATTTGGCTAAAACTACTAGTGAAGGAGCTGAGGATCTTGACAAGTGGCACTGTCCAAAATAGACCCACCACTTGAAAGAATATGCAAAAATAAGCCTACATCATTTTTCCCATTAAGTGTTATATTATGTTTTTTCTTTAATATCAATAAAACTATGCTTTAAAAATACCTTTAATACCCACCCCAAACCTGTCTAGTTTTCACTGAAAAAAATGTACAGGTCCACCACAGTAAAGTTTGAGTAGCACTGTTCTATGATATTATATCGACACCTAAAATATGTTAGGTCCATATTAAAAATATATTTAAAATAGTAGCTTCCTATAAATAATTTGATACTAATTGATAACAATGATAATACACCCTTGCTTTGAAAAAGACAAACCCATAAAGGCAATAATATTACATTCAGTCTGGGTGGGGGATGTGATTATACCCCACTCTATCATAATTGATCACTTGTAATGCATTTTTATGAAGTTGATTTTTTGAACCTCTTCAACACCCTTAAAGATCTCATTATTATCAAAACAAAGATTTAAACTTAATGCATGCACCCTATGAGGGAAAACAAAAGAATATTAAAAAAACTTTTGATGCATTCTCACACTTGTATAAAATCATGAGGGATTGTATTTTTTATATCAACTAGTTCTTTATAACCTCAATCACCCACTCGTAAATATCAAATTTAACCATTTTAAAATCTTGCAATGCATATTAAAAAGGGGTGCCTTAAAAAAGTGAGGGTTCATGGCCTATAAATTCTTAAAGCTGGCCCCAAGGGGAACCAACCCAAAATTAACTACGAGAATAGGCTAGTGCCCTACACATATTTTGTTGATAGGTTTGTAACAATGTTACAAGAATGAAGAACAATAGACTATAATACCCAGTACAATGGACTCCCCACCTGGCTTGTTGATCATGGCTTACTGGTGCACATGTCATGACACCTTCTCCCCTTGACTCTCCACAACGGACTAAAACGAAGTTTGACCTCACATACCGCGCCCATAAGAAACAAGTTCGACACTTAACCAGAATAGTTTCCGGTTCATGGTTTAGACGTCTCTCCATGCTTCCAGTGGTTCCCAGAGTCACAGTCATCACCACCTGAGCTTTGCTTGTCTCCTTTTCTGGTTCGTTCTTTTCCGCCCCTGTTCCCCCTCTCTGGAGACATGTTTACATCTGTGTTAACTATATAATGGCTTGTATCTTTGACTATGGTACTCATTGCACCTCTGGCATACATAAAGGTGAGGGCGCCGATTTAAGCTTAAGTTGGGCTTTATTGTTCAAAATTTTATTCTGATAAAAATGGGGGNGTACTCTTTTCAAAATTACTGTTTTGAGCTAACTTTAAAATCTTGTTTTTTGTATGGTTTTTTGGGAAGGGAGGGTTAAAACGTGGATATGCCACGGATTGATAATTAAGTTCTTCAGGAACCATGACTTGGACTAGGATTTATAATGTTTGAGGCGCGCTCTTGCCGTTATTTAGTTGCACTGTTCATTAACTTGAGTAATTTTTGGCATATTTTTAGGGCGTTGGTACGATAACTTGTATATGCTTGAAAAGCTTTTATATGCATGCATAAATTACATTTTTCTAGCTTTTCTTTTATATACTTTAAACGGGACTTTGTTGAAATAGATATATACATATGCTTTTAATATTATATTATCTAGAATAAAGTAAATTTTCATTCATTGCAACTCTTAAGTTTGCTTTCACTTTGTTTATGATTATACAATTATTATTAAATTTAAATATTCTACTTTATTAGAGCTATAGGCTATTACCACATTCATTTTGATATAGTTGGTAACTATGGGTCGATGCTTACCACCTTAATATATAAAAAGGAAAAAAAGATTGTAACCGATTTAATTTTAAATTCACTTTTAGGGAAACATTCTTGTGAATTGTTGAAGATAGGTATTACATACCTTTAATTCAAGGTCTTCTACCTTATAGGTATGGGTCACTTAGCTGTTATTGGTATTTGAAGAAATGAACTAGATATAGAATCTGGGATTTAGAATATTAACCTTCGATGGTTTTTCTTAGACCATGTATTTATTGTAAATTGATTGCAGATATTTAAAAAAAAAACAGTCTGAAATGTTACCTTTTACGCCAAACGTCAAATTGGTTCAATTTAGGCTCTGTTTGTATACTATATGATATATCATCATCTCTTAGAGGTTATCTTGGATCATAATTTAAAACAAGTGCTTTTAACACTTTAATATATAGGTAGGATTAAAACCTTTACCAATTAATTTGACTGAGATTTGAACGTCAACCTTACTGTCACTGAAAAATGTAAAATATATTTGTTTGTTTTTTATGTCTTTATTAAATAATATGTACTAAAGTAACTCACATCCTACAAGTAATTTGATAATCATTTTTTTGTTTGGTCTTCATTTGAACTATGTGTACTTGGTTCAATTCCCTGCAGGTTCGATAAAATTATCATTAATAAAATTGGGACTTTCCTCTCGCAATGATGCTTTATAGAGTAAGCAAGTTTGTAATTTGTGCGCTAATATAATTAGTCTGTAAATAAAGTTCAAATTATAATAAATTGAAAAAGCGTATGCAAGTTTGTAATATAAAATGCCTTTGATTATGCCTAGTTTTTATTTTAATAAAGAGGAAATTCCCTTGCTACGATTTATTTATCTTAATCACTGGGTCGCTGGCTACCTGAGTTTATTCCCACCTCCCCCCCTTCCTACCAGCGAACAACTTGGAGGGTAATATTAGAGGAAAACACAACCTAGAGAGAGGAAGTTCTATGCTAGCCATCACAAATGTCACTTATTGCAGATTAGTCGGGAATAAGGACCTACGTACACATTAATATGTGATAAATATCTAAAAGCATAGCGTTAATATCCTTCCTCGAAGGAAGACTAACTTAGAGGGGAGGTTATTTTACCCCTTTGTCATAATTGATCACTTAGGAGCTAATTTCTAAGATATCAATTTTTTTAATTTCTTTGATACTTTTAAATGTTTATTTAAATAAACCCATTATAGTTTAGTAAAATATTAACAATTTAGTTTTTTTTAACAACCCAAATTATTGTATAGTTATGTAAAAAAAAATATAATTTTATTTAAAGATATTTAAGATTTCTGAATAACAGGAAGCAATTTCTTGACACATTGATAATCTCATAGAACACATAAGAAATTTAAAGAAATAATACCAAGATGGTGTCAATAAGTAGAAGGTATTACATGCAATAGTTAAAAACTATCTCAACCTAAACCTTGTGTTATAAATCAGAGGCTATGTTTAGATGGGAAATATTCTTAAAATAAACACTTAAATGCTTTTGGTAACACTTTTATGTAGATATAAATATGATCAAGATGACCATGAAGGCAGGAATATTTTAGTGCCCCTCCTAGTTAATCACTTTTATAAGAAAAATAATATACCCGCCTCATTGGCGTAGTTGGCTAATGCGCTAGTCGTGAAGAGCTCGACCGCTGAGGACGGGGAGATCGAGGTTCGAATCTTGGTCGGGTGAACTGGGGGTGGTTTTTCCTAAATGGTTTTCCACGTAAATACGGGTTCACGTCCTCTAATTCAACCTTCCCAATTCCTAATCCATTAGCGTAATTAGTACTTAAAGCGTATTACCCGAACGGGTAGTAAGACGCGGTGCTAAATTAATTAATTAATTAATTATAAGAAAAATATTTCCCAATTTTCGGTGTTTTCAATCTCATTGTGTAATAATGCAGTTTGGTTATCTAACCTGTCTGTGGCATGTAAAGGAAGTACTCTTATAGGCTCATAATTCAGGGTTGCCACGCACCTGGAAAACCGGGAAAATACAGGGAATTTGTTTGTGTCCGGAAAAAACCGGGAAAACACAGGGAATTTCACCAAAAAGCTAGAATTTACTGGAATTTGTTAGTGAAATTGGGCAATACAGTGCTTGCAAGCTTAAACTAGAGTAGCCCCATGGCTTCTTTGGTGCTGACTTACAGTTCACAGCTGACTTCTGACACTCAACATTTAGGTATATACCTAAATATTGACTGTCAGAAGGGATAGTTGGTAAACACATGTTTTTTCAGGTCATTTGGTTCGGCGTAGGGCTACAGTATTTGGTCTGGTAACTTTTCAAAGCTGTCAGTCAGCACCAAAGAAGCCATGGGGCTACTGTAGTAGGAATAATATAGACTAAAATTTGTAACTGGAGAATTGAGCAGTCTGATTGGAACACGTCTCATATTATGACTATGCTTACCAGCACCTCATCAGCATGAGAAGTCCTGAGTGCAACTGAGACGACTTGTTTTCGTTCGGCAAATGCTGCGCCTTTTCGGCTTCCTCCACTCACCCCCGCCAATAACACAAACGTCTCGTTTCCTCCACCCCCATCCCCCAACTTCATCAAGCCCATGCTGCTGGCACGTGTTTCTCCTGCCAGTCGAATGAATTCATTCTTTGGAATTTGGTGTGTTAAACTTATTTGTCTTGTTTAAAAAAGATTACTCCTTTTGAAAGAGATAAGTATCCCAAATTATTGTTTTTGTAGCGTGATGTTTTAAGACTGTGCCCTACCTATTTTACAATCTTGCTATTTATAATTTTTTAGAAATTGCCAAGGTGTCAATATTGTCTGTTTTTATCTTTCTTTCTTTTTACTACAGTCATCTCCCGATTTAGCAAAGGTGGATTTAGCTGGTTGCTGCCGTGCCCACGATAACAAAAAGGAGTATACTGTAAAGTGAAATGTCTATGAAAATATTGCCTCCAGCCTGATAGTCTATTGTAAAAATGTCCGATTGTGTTTGTCTGCTCATAGCTACCCTACCTCACCCACAACCCCTGTGAAATGGACTACATATAGTACATACTCACACATAATCAGTTATATATAAATAGTACCTCCAACTTTAAGATATTTTTTTTTGTGAATTCCTAAGCATACTTTAATAAAATAAACTCTAAATGTTTTCATATTTGTTAGTTTGATAAAATAATCTTGTCTTACTTAACTATTAGTTCTTAAAAACATAATGGTTCCTGTATATAAGTGAGATAACTAACTTATCGTGTTTATTCTATGTTTAAAGTTTGTGTATCTTGACAGCTGCTAAAGTTTGTATTCTTTTAGCTAATGTTATAAAACTGTTTTCTTGATAAAGTTTACTCCTTAGTACATATGCATTAATTAAGATTGGTTAACATGTTTTCTAAACAAAGTAATACATTTTTATAAAAAAAATAGAAACCACATTTAAACTCAAAATTGTATTTTTGGTATTTCATTTTTTTTCATTCCATTTAGGGTAGACAGAAAATATAACCAATTTTTCCTTCTAGAAAATTTTTCATTAATTTCTCATCCTTTTTCCAAATAATTCTTAAATATGTGTTTCTCTTGCACAATAAAACATGCTTCCAATGACAATTACCACTCTTCATTTTTAAATTTTCTTTAAAACAAAATTAAATGCCTTCATAATTATATTTATAATATCTATTAGGTGTCTGGAAAAATGAAAATTTCCTCTGGAAAACACGGAATTTGGTAATAAGAAAATAGTGGCAACCCTATAATTACTGGTGGGGCAGAGGGGCTTGATCACAACTTAATATAATACAATCCTATCACATTGCACAAAGATGCTCCATGACCAACCAAACATCCCTTTTCTTGTGAAAGTATTATATTGTAGATTATGTTTAAAAGACCTTGTAGTAAATATTTAATTTAAACCATTTTAATAATGAATAATAATATTCCAATATTGTGTGAACAGGATGCTACAAGATAACCACAGTGTTTAGTCACGCCCAGAGTGTGGTGGTATGTGCAGGATGTTCCACTATCTTGTGCCAGCCCACTGGAGGCCGGGCGCGTCTGACAGAAGGTTTGTACTTCACTTAGATGTCCAAAAATTTAGACCTGGAAATAAATCTAGAACTGACAACTTTCTCAAATTTTCTATTATATGAAAATATATTACTTAAACACTATTTTTGATTATTAAAAAAAATTACAAACAAGCTAAATTAGAACATTATTATGTGAAAGCCACTAAAGTACTTTATTAGTCCTTTTCTTTGCATGCAAAAATCTTGTAACGTATCGATTTAATTTTGTTATGGTGTATAAAACTCATAAAAAACATAGATTTTCTAAATATGCATTTAAAAAAAAATTAGCACCTCGTCTTACAACCTGTTTGGGTTACATGCTTAAGGGTCACATTCCATGCTAAATCAACAAATTTTAATAAAAAAAAATTTGCCACGCCATTTTTGATTTTGTTAAAATTTGGTAGGAGATTTGCACCAATCTTTTAGACTTTAAACAATTTTTGTTATATTTAAAAAAAAAATACTCCTTGAGATATAGTCTATTCCTTACATCACAAATGGTGACCTGGTGGTTTAGGGGTAAGGTGTCAGACTTCTGTGCTGGCGGCTGGGGTTCAATCCTCGGTCCCGGCACAGATTTATCTGATTACCAAACCTTTCCTTCACCTCTGACAAGACATCTTGTGAATGTGAGGAATGCCAGGTCTCCACCATGGTTTGGATTCCACGTTAAACTGTAGGTCCTTCATTTCATCTCACAATCACCCTACCATTACACATTAGCGTAAGTGCGTACAACCCGAACGGGTAGTAAGACACTGTAATAATAATAATAATAATAATACATCACAAACAGGCAAAAAGTGTCATTTTAGGGTTATTTTCTAAAATCTGCATTAAATTTATTTGAACTAGCAGGGATGACAGCTAGGGCTCATTTGAAAGCTTACAGAATGAACTTTTTATTAGACGAAATTAGATTTGAGTTAAAGCTAAGCACAGTTTTTTAGGCCTAAATTTTCATTTTTTAAATGGATTTATTCGGAATCTGGGCTTGAAAAATATAATGAAGGATTTATAGTAACAGGCCAATATTTTTTCCTTTTACACTTATGTATGAGCCCCTATAGAGTACTTTAAAACAAAAAATATTTCATCTTGTTACTTAAAGGGGTTCAGGTGCCACAATCCCTTGAAGTAACAATAAAACAACACTCAGTCACTATTGAAAACTGGGGCTAAGCTGGCATAGACATTTTTGCTGAAAATTAAAGTAGGCCTATAATTTTTTGGCAAAATTCAAATTTTACAGAATTACAAAAACATAATTCAATCTAAAAACAAAGCTTACCTTTTAAGGCACACTTAGTGTTTTAAGTTTATCGCGTTGCCGTCTTTTTTTCATTAATAAGAGTCGACAGGTGCTCATTCATCTGTGGTGTGATATTATGACCTCTTCCAGTAGCTGCCAAGAACAACTCACAGGGTGTGAGAATACACAGAATATTATTTTTTTGGAACCATGTGTTATAGTCAATGGTTGATTTTTTGAAAGATGTGCCAGGACCATGAGGATGGAAAAAGTGTATTCGATATTCTTCTTCAGCATCATGAACTTTTATTTCAAGAACCTCGCCCAACCACTAATCCTCATCATACACACAACAGATGTAATCCCTAAGCTTTGGCAGTAGGTCAGTCTGTTGTTGAACTTCCTTACTGACTGCAACAATTCTAAATTCTTTCAACAGGGATGTAATGCGGACGTGAAGAACACTTTGGCTGACAGGAATAAAACTATGATATGATCTAGTCTGTGGTACGGGAATGGCAATTTGGTACTTTGTCTAAAGTTGCAGTCCAACCTCTTCAATGTCTTGTCTTGAACTAAGAAAAACTATTTTTTTTATATTGTCCACGCAATATTTGTACATGTCTATTGGTGTTATGATGTGACTTTTTACTGTCCTCTGAAGACTTGTCTTTCTTACAATCCTTTTAACTGTCCCACCAATTCCATCACATGGTCCCTTGCCATGGCATGTGGCAAAAAAATGCCACTCGGCTTGAGCTCCAAAATCTTGTTCATGGTGACACAAATTTATGAAAAAAAATTTGTTCTTATATTGGGCAGCTGACGCATCAGAAAAGTCTAGCACTTTTTTTACTTGAGGAAGGGATGATTTTAAACTGTCCATAAGTATTTTTTGAAAGGTGTAGAAAGCTGTGGTGTTGTGTTCCAATGAATCGCTGATTACACAAAAATAATGGTTTCTTAACTCTCCATTTTCTTTGAAGTACAACACAAAGGGGTGTAAAGTTGTCTGGTTACTCTACCGATGGTAGGATTGTACCTCGTCTTGTACTACGAAATAAAAATTTTCAGAAAAGTCTCCCATTAGTATGCATTCTTCCTCTTGCAGATTTGTCTTCTTTGTGTTGAGGAATTCTGCTTATTTCTTCACAATAAAATGATGGACCTTAAGTTGCTCAAACCTTTCCACTAGCCTATACAAGTACTCATCAAATGGAAGAACACAAGTAGACAGACAGCTCACAACAGTCTGTTGAAACCCACTGTTTGAATTTAAGTTCTGTTTCAACTTTTTCAAAATCTTCCCACCCTTCTTCCAGTACTGCGTGCAGCCCATAACTTCCTGGACAATCATTACACTTTGACAACATGCACAACTCATTATCAATATTGCAGACCATATACGTAAGGAGATGTTTGTAGACCATTCCTACTTTTATGTCTCCAAGCATCAATTTTACATTCTGGTGTATGATACACAGACAGAATGCGTGCCTGATGCACCAGTTAACACGCAGAATGTAGGTCTCAGTTCTGCAAACTTGGAAAGACCTATTTTCATGTTTGGGGGTACTTTTTTTTTAACATCCGTAAAGCTCCTTAATATTACATAAAATTAATCGTTTTTGAATGTTAACCTTCGTTCCATCAGATACTCTTAACAGAGACACAATCCTTTTTTCCTGGCACCATAGTGAAAGAGGGAAAATATGAGAAGAATCCAATACCCAAAGACAACATTTTTCTTCTATTTTATATAGCAGAAATCAAACACACATTTTACACAAATTGAGTAATATTTTGGCATTTTTGCCTTATCAAACAAAAGAACAAAAAAACAAACAAACAAAAAAAAGTGATTGGTACCAGCCCATTTGTAACATTCCAATAATCTATTCAAAATCATCGCTAAGATTGGTAGGCTGTCCACCATCCAGGAAAATCAGGAATTTGAAGTAGCCAGGGGAAAAAGTCAGAAATTTGGTAAATTACAATGTGATTCAAACAGCTTTTTTTCAAAGCTTTGCAACATGTTTTATAGTTCCTAGTAAACTATGTTAATCAAGATTTAAAAAAAAAAGTTACTTTAATTTTAAACTTGTTACTAGTTTTATGTCAAATGTTTCCTTCACAGTGTGTCTAACATCCGGGAAAACGGGAATTTGAAGTGGCCGAGGAAAAACTGAAATAAGTCAAGAATTTCTTAAATTACAAATAAATATCCAGGAAAATGTTGTTTTACACATAATATGAAACACAATAATCATAAAACAATCTAAGCAGAGTGAAATGTATTCACATTGGAATAAAAAATTTCCGAGAACGCTGACTTATTTTAAATACTCCGTGACAGCCATCTTGAAGCTAGGTCAGACGTGAATACAAAATAAGAAAAATTAAAACCCATTATTATTTGTAGAAAAACATGGAGGTAGGTGGTGTGACATTTTTGAGTCTGAGATTTTAGGAAATGATCAGGGAAAAGTCGGCAATTTCATTGGTAAAGTTGAATAGACACATCACTTTGCCACCAAATACATTGAACAAAATGATCTTAAAAGTGAATTGATAATTTTAAATTTAATTTGTTAATATATACTTTTTTATGATGCATGTTTGTTAAAGACTATAAATATTTAATTCAACTTTGAAATCTCTAAAGCTTCACTCTATCCTTCTAACCCCTTAACTATTCAGGTGTACACCATAGTTATATCTAATGTAATGAATGATGTGTTGCAGGTTGCTCGTTCAGGAGAAAACAACACTAGCATGTTAAAAGTGAAGAAAAGATTCCTTTGGTTTGGTCTTGTCTTCATGGATCATTCATCAACAAGCAGACATTTCCAATTGTGGGAGAATGAGGGATTATTGTATTCTAAATGTTTCATATTTAAATAAAGGCTAATCAGAGGAAAAGGTTCACTTACTGCCCATATAACATTACCAGGTCTGCCAAACTAGTCAAGCTGATGATTTTTAATAAAAAATAAAATTATATTGTAAGTTTGATCAGGAAAAAGAAATGTTAAATTATTTCTATTGTATTTAACCCCAAATTATAGGAACTTTAAAAAGTCCCATTTCACAAAGTTTTTAAATTTGCCAATCATTATTGATGTCTAAAGAGGGTTTTGTGTTTATAAAAGGTGATTAAAAATACTTTTTCATTGTTTTTTTTACTCATTGGTTTGTTAAAATATTTCTTCATCCCCTTAATGGCTGATATAACTTTTAATAAAATAAAATAATAGAAGCTGCTACTTGCAACCTACATTAATAGTTAATCCACCCCTGTTTTTGTACAAATACAGTTTTCTAATCTTCTCAGTAAATTGAATTTAAACTAACTAGCATTTAGAATTCCAAAGTTGTTCAGTGGTGATAGTGGTTTCCTTGAGGATTAAGTCGGAGCTAGTCGAATTTTGGTATGTATTTTAACAAAGTAGCTATAAATAATATATAAAAAGTCCTTATCAATCTATTGCACAGAATAATTTTTACAGTGCATAGTAGGTGTAAAAAATTGATTTCAAGTCATTGTTTCTTCTTATCTATTGAGTATTTAAATGACTAAAATAGTTAGTCATCACATACATAGATTAATATTGTATTCAAAAAAGGGGCCTATATATTTTTTCGTACATGCGACCATTTTTACAAATGGCTAACTAAATTTAAACCTATATACTTGTGAATACTAATTACATACTTTTTTCCACACCACCAAGGTAGAATACAAGATGCATTTTTCTAACAAATCCCCCCGTAGGTCTAATTCATGATTTCATCACATTCTATAAGCTATGCTTCTCCCTCTTAGTTTTCCTGTTCTTCTTTGTCACTACCTCCTGTACCTCTGTTTCAGACCCTCAGGTTGAGAATTCAAACATTTGAATAAGAAATCCAATGGAATAATTTCATTGTCTTAAATATTTTCTTCTACACTGATTTCTTTTTCCAGTCCATCTAAAAATCTTCATCCAGTGTAGCAGTCATTTAGGCAGGATTGATTGACATTTATTAAAACTGCTGAACAGTATAAACCTAGTTTTCTGCAGCCTTGGTCCTTAACATTAACGTTTTGAACATTTGCAGAAAATCATATTCAAAAGTATGCCATAAAACACGCAAAAGAAATATTCCATTGATGACCTGTGTAACATTTGCAGTATCAAGTTCAACTATGCTTTGTTCAAAGCTCTCTTTTTGACCCAAAAAAAATTATAGTTTTGGGAATATCTATTTCATCCTGTAACAATCACAGATATCAACTTATTCAGTTTTTTTATGTTGAGTTGATTTATATGAATATTTTAAACTTTATTTAATAAGAAAGGTATTCCAAATAGTAGGCTATACACCTTGAATATAAATTTCGCAATGAATATTTTCCAAAACTGTTGCTTATACAA
Organism: Timema californicum; assembly: GCA_902141385.1. Classification (NCBI taxonomy): domain Eukaryota; kingdom Metazoa; phylum Arthropoda; class Insecta; order Phasmatodea; family Timematidae; genus Timema; species Timema californicum. The sequence continues at coordinate 30,174 of CABFOW010003362.1, forward strand.
CAAAAAGTATAGGACCTTTTTTGTTGGCAATGTACTAATCCATATATTTAATACAAACTTTTATTCATAGGACCAATAGATAAGTAGATATTGACTTAAAACTAATTTTTGGCACCTATTGTGCACTGTTAAAAAAAATCCATACTTTAAATTGATGGAACTTTTGATACATTTTATTAAAATTACTAAATTAAATTATAAACCAAAATTCAGCCAGCTCAGACAATACCTAACTTCAATGATTTTTTGACTAAAGTTACTGGACTATAGTAGTGATACTTCTGTGACATTCTTGCTGCTTGAGGCAAATAACTCAAGTTAGTGAAGTAAGTATTTGGTAACTTAAATACTGAATAGGTTAAATTACTGTAGAAGTGGCTGCGAGCTTGTTATGCAAGACAGGGACACCATCTTTAGAATCTACTGGTTAATAATGGGTACTTATTGTTTTAAGTACCATGTTTTACTAATCATTTGAGCTATATGCTTGGTACATGCTGTTACTATTTATTGTAACCAACAAACTGAACCTTTCAACTAAGGGTGTTATGCAAGACCAAAGTAAAAGTTGAATGCAGTAAAGTCGAAGTAGAGTCCAAATCAATGCTATCACCTATTTAGCTAAGTCACGTGCTGAAATTTTACACAGCGGTATCCCCCTCCCCTGAGCGATAAATATAATTTGTTACATCTACTGCCTCAAATAGTGACAACTTTGCTTGCAAAGTAAAAAACTGACTATATGCAAAATATGAAAAGGTTAAAAACATGATTTTAGTGAAGAAGAGCGAAGCTCATTGTAACAGATCAAGAATCATAAAAGACCGTTAAAAAACCTGGACTATAACTGTGGATAGGAGTAGGAAAAAATGGTAAAGAATTTGAATTCTATTTTTTATTTACAAAAGTTGTCTTTTAATCATTATATTTTTTCATGGGCCTTTCATTTGGATATATTATATCGATGTATATTAGTTGAGTAGTTGGATTAAGATATCTAGACAGGGTGTCTACTATGTCACTAAAGTCACGCATTATATAATGTTAAACTGTTTATTGAAGGAATTTTGTGGTCAAAAAGTTGCTAATTTTGGTTTCTTCAACTTAGTACACACCCTGCTAGATAATCTAGGCCTGCCATATTCTTTTGACAAACGAAGCAATTTAGAAATATGTGCTGTTTCTAAGTACAGCTGAAACCTGCTCAGGACCAGATTTCAGTGCAAGTAACTTTATTTCATCAGTGAGCTGCTTGATCACCTACTTCTACTCTGGGCTTGCCAAGTGTTGTTCTTGCATACAGCCTTCAGAGTAAACATAACATTATAGTGTATTCAAATTCTAGAAAGATGTCACGTTATCACCAACTGTCTCCAGCCTGGTCAGTTTAGTAAAATGCTGCCATCTTACTCTATTCTTCCACCACTCTTTGATTTCTTCCATTCTTCTCCCACAAACACTTTATCTGTTCCCCCTTTCTTTATTTGACTCCCTTGCAGTCTTATTACTACATTTTTCATTTCTAACATTTTCTTCGGCATCCTCTGTTTTACCATTCTCGTGTACACCCTGTCTGTACTCCTCTTTCCCGGGTAACTTAATTCCTAATCTTGTCTCTCCTTGTGGCAGCTAACATGCTACTCACAAACTTCATTCCCATGGCCTCCACTTTACTAATCTCTCTTACATTCAATGGTCATGTTTCTGCTGCATATGTAACAATTTTACAAAGTATGCCCTGCACTACACTTCAGGGGTACTTCCCTTCTCCATAGCAGGTCTCTTGCGCACCTATAGAACACCTTTACCTGCTGTGCTACATTTCATTCCACACACTTTAACTTCCTCATTCCATTCTTGTAGTTGTTCCTGTACCTTCTCTTCCTTCTCCCCCCATACCATCAAGTCATCCGCAAACATAATGTCTTTCACTCTTTCCTTTCTGAGTTTTCCTGCTACTTTGTTCATGACAATTTCCATTACCATTACAAATAATAATGGTGAAAGGTCACTCCCCTGCTTCACTAGGTTTTTTTTTACCACTCCGTCCTTCCACTCACCGTCTCAACACAACTCCAGTTATCCTCATACATGCTTTTCACTCTCATTACAACTCTTCTTTCTACTCTGCCTTCTCCACTTCCATAAAATACCATTACCAAGTCTTTCCCAAATTCATACTTTCTATCAGCTGTCGTATGGCAAATATCAAGTATATTGTGGTTCCTCTCTCCATTTTCCTTTCATTTCATTTTCTCTTTTCCACTATCTTTTATCATTTTTGTACAGTGGCATATTAGTGATATCCTGTTATAATTTATATACCTCATCCTGTCCTTGAAATTCCTTTAAATTAGGTATTATAACAGCCTTTTTACAGTCTTCTACCTTATTCTCCTTCCAAACCACTCTCAGCACTCTGTATAACCATTGTATAGTTACTTCACCTGCTGCTCTTATCATTATAGTATATTTTCTTCCTCTCTTGTCTCCAACATTCTTTCTTCTTCATCTCTCATTCTAACTTGCTTTTTTTCTCTCCTTTTTCTTACTTAGCTATATAACCTTCTTACTTTCTTCCACGTCCCATTCCAGCATTTCCATCCATGTTAGCATCCAATTATTCCTGGCTTCCCGTACAACTCGCTTCACTCTTTTCATCTTCCTCTTGTATCACCGCTTCTATTAAATAGTAGAATTGATGAATACTTTTACAAACATAATTAAAGAAGAATGGGAAGGATCAAGGATAAGATAAATATTCAATTTTAACAAAACAGTTAATTTAGATTTAAAGTCAAAGGTAGTAAAATAGGTTAGAAAAGAACACAAACAAAACATTCCATTATTTATAGACGAGAAAAGAATCTATTAATTAAATTAAATTAAGGTTACTCGAACTGGGAGCATCAGGTGAAAAGTTACTAATTACAAAAAAGTCACGAATTTTCCGCTCATCATAACGCGAACACGTCCAAAGTCGCTTCACCCACTATCCATGACACCATGCGCTAGCTGCAAGTTGCCTGATTGTTTTACTGTGATACCCAATGACAAAGTTAACATTCACTATCTAGTTAAAGTTTAATGTTTTGTGTGTGTTAACAAATAATGGGGAGTGAATGAATTTTAAATGCAAGTTTTGTAGATGAAATTAGAAAATACCAGAACATTTTCTGCACACGCCTTGCATTCATCTGTGTTGTGGATCAATATGTCGGCAGCAATTTATTATAATTTTTCTTGCTCTCATTGATCAGACTGCATATTGAAAGTGTAAAATCTTTATAATTTCCAACTAAAGGCAGCAATATTTTCCTTAGTGAAATATGGTGTGCCCTAATTAAAATATAAACGTTATACTAAATATTTGATTCTTGACTGAATTCACTTGTGTAGCAATAGGAAATAAATCAAGATATCAGCCACCATATTTGTTGACTGTTGCTAAGGATCCCAGTTAATTTAATTCCAAATATGAATTTTTTTTATGAGTTTTGTTGTCTAAAGAGCACACACAATATTAAATTAATCTTTTAATTGCGTTGCAAAAATCATCAATAACATTTTTTGGGCATTCAAAGATTTTGTAGGTAAAGTTTAATGTGTAAAAAGATGCTTGGTAAACTTGTGTTCAAAGCATTCTGGCTAACTGATATAGAAAATAAATACTTAAAAGTGGCTGCGACCATTATAAGGTTTATTGTAAATTTTGTAAATCAAAATTCGATATAAGCCACAGTGGGTTGAATGGAGTGTGAATACATGGAAAAGGAACCCAAATTTTGTGGGGGTTTTTTGTAAACTGTAAATATTAAGTGGTTTAATCATTATTACGGGCCTATGTTTAATATAATATTCAACCGCTTACCGAAGGAATTTTGTGGTCAAAAAGTCACAAATTTTAGTTTCTCCAACTCGGTAGACACCCTGAATCATGACAAGAAATTTTTATTTGAATATAAGTAAAGCTGTAACTCTTCAAATTAGAACAACTTACATTCTTCAATGAAGAAGCGTCTGCCTCATAAAACTGGTAATTTAAATTTGAAGCAGCTAATAATTGAATGAAAAGATTTGATAAGTAACTTTACTACTGACTGATGTCTGTTAGCCTTTTACCTACAAAGCTTATAAAATAATAATAGTTGACAATACCTAACTCTAGTTAAAGGAGCTAGCTAGCATGAAAACTCCACAGTGAGTTCGGATACACAAAAATTAAGCTCTTAGAAAAGGAACTATCAGTTTACAAATAGTAAATGGCAATCTACCAGGGATCTAAGCTATTAGATACTATAGCTGGTGTATTCCTCATTAGTAATACCTTGGCATTAAATAATATATTTATACTTTCATTCAATCTAAGGCACATAATGACTTGTGCAAACAAACATTAATTGGTACAAACAGCGCCTGAGACAATACACTATACCCCGCTAGCCACTACCTTGGACTCATAGCGCTCCCACAGATTGTGCACTGTAAAAAGGTGAAATATTAGAGACGTATCAGTCTCAGATCTAATTAGATCATTGAACAAAGCGTTACATAACCTGATTTCCACCATTATGTGATTCTAAGCATTAGGTTAGCCAAAGCATGGCCTTATATTATTATTAGCACCACGTCTTACTACCTGTTTGGGTTATACACACTTACGCTAATGTGTAATGGTAGGGTGATTGTGAGATGAAATGAAGGACCTACAGTTTAACGTGGAATCCGAACCACGGTGGAGGCCTGGAATTCCCCACATTCACAAGATGTCTTGTCAGAGGTGAAGGAAGGGTTTGGTAATCAGATAAATCTTCGCCGGGACCGAGGATTGAACCCCGGCCGCCAGCACAGAAGTCCGACACCTTACCCCTAGACCGCCAGGTTACCCATGGCCTTATAGACAGAAAACGAAGTCTAAAACACTGACATACAATACCATGTCTTGTGGACCTAGATAAATAGATCATAAAGCTCATTTTTCAAAACTATGTCTTATGGGCATATAAAAACTAACATACAAAATTATAATTATAGACATAATAAAATAGACCCCTAACTAATATTCAAGGGGCATAGAAAAACAAACCAGAAACTCTAACATAGGCCTACCAAACTAAGTCGTATGGACATACCAAGAAGGACCACTAAGACTTTAACATTCAAAACAAGCCCGAAACATTCAAAACTATGTCATATAGACATCATAAAAAAGAATACTAAAACTCTAAAGAAGATTACAAAACTCTATTACTCATTGTCTCAGGCATGGCTTCATCTGCGGTGAGGAGGAGAGACTGACACCTCACAAATCATAATAACCATTAGCTTTGCCCGCCGATGTAGGCTTACGTCCAAATTGTTCCTCTGACGAATCTTTCCAATAGAGTACAAAAGTGATGCGAGGAATGGCTGTTTTATACAAGATGGACTGTCGTATTTGGGAAGGGACTTAAACCTTTCCCATTCCACCTCTACACCTTGCATTTCATCCTTGGGGTATTAAGCTTTATAACTTTCTTAGGTACAGCTCACTTTACTCTTAACTTATTAGCTTCTGCACCCTTATTCTTCTTTCTTGTCTTACTAAGGTGGAGGTGATACAAGTGAATGCCGTGCAAGTGGGGTGACCAGCTGAAGAAAAACACAAGTTTGAGGAAGACCTAGAATGTCATATGGGGAACAAGTGTCTGATAATAATGGGCAATCTGAAAGCTAAAGGGGGAAAAGAAAGATTAGGGTTTGAGGAGGTGTTATGAAAGAAGTAGAAGGCTGTTAGTGAGACTACTTTATCATGGATGAAGAAATGAAAAGGCAGAACTTAAACATCAAGGTAATACCAAGTGTGTCATATAGTGACCACAGGTTGTTGGTGGTGGACATAAAAGAATGGGAATAGGAAAAAGATGTTACATTGAAGATTATCTACCTCTTATCATAAATTATATGATACTCAAAAGTAATTACAAGCCTCTACAAAAGAGGTTAGGTTACATTAATTTGGGGTTAGAGTCTCTCCACATTCTAAATTATATCCAAAGAACATAGCTCACTTAGGCCTAAATGAGACAATGGGGCTAACCAAAATAAATCCTCTACTTATTTATTTTATTTTAGCCTTCTCCCAGTCATCAACAGTCCAATCTAGTGCAGTGTGACACCCTCGATTAGGGGTTAGCAAACTTTAGTAGTCTTGTGCCGAAGTAATATTGCAAAGTTGCTCAGCATGCCAATCAACCTAAGCCCATCCAAATTGTTTATATTTTTATACAAGTTAATTGACCTGGCAGTCTAGGGGTAAGGTGTTGGACTTCTGTGCTGGGGGCCGGGGGTTCAATCCGTGGTCCTGGCACAGATATATCTGATTGCCAAACCCTTCCTTCACCTCTGACAAGACATGTGTTAATCACAACTTGTGAATGTGGGGAATGCCAGGCCTCCCCGGGGTTCGGATCTCACATTAAACTGTATGTCCTCTATTTTATCTCACCACACTACCATTACACATTAGTGTGTGTATAACCTGAACGGATATTAAGACGCGGTGCTAATAATATACTATTTAACTAGTACACTATTCAAATAAATTTAAGTTGGGCTTGTAAAATGTAAATGTAACATGTTTTTAAATTGAATACATTAAATAATAGAGCAAGAGCCCACGACGGCCAGACCTTCGTTATTTTATAAAAGCAGAAAATTTCTCAGAGCATGTCCCCAACACAGGTAAGAACGAGCAGCGAGTATGGAGTTGGTATTGTGGTTACTTGGGGAGGTAACAGGTAGTAAAGGTGTATAAAATAGTACCTCGAATTCGTTAAAGTATATAGCTTAATTTCTTTATATTCTCTTCGGAATAACATTAGAAATCACGTCATCCATTGCCGGACACTTAGTACGGTTGCAACCCCCTGACAGACACCCCTAAACTTTAATAAATTATAATTATACTTTCGTTATAGTATAAAAGCTGGGTTTTACATATGTTACTTGGGGACCTATAAAAAAATGTTACCTCAATAGCCGGACAGTTTTATTGGTTTTTACATCTTGCCAGACACATTGAAAGTCTGCTGTAGGTGCGAGCGCGAGGTGACAACTGTTCAAGCGGGTGCGAGTGAGATAGGGAGTTTAGTCTATTGCAATTGTTTAAGAAATACAATGAAAAGAATAGTTTTATTACGTTCATAGCTATCTTATATAAAGTAAAAAATATTATTTTATTATTATAAAGTACAAAAAAAAGTATTATTACATGTAAAAAAATATTTAATCATTTCTATGATTTTCATCTTTGTTGTCAATATTTTCATTATCTTAGTCACTACTACTCCAGTTCGTGGCTTGATCGTCGTCAATATCACCTTCTCCATCAGTTTCTGAAAAAAATTAACCAAGTTTATACAATTATGAATAATTAATAAATTATGTATAATAATTTGGCATAATAATTACATACCTGATTGAGTTTTGAGCGAATCACTAACATAACTTGGTAGCTGATCCCCTTCAAACCATTTAAAGTGGTATTTGTCATTTTACAGTACCCAGCCATTATTGTTTGGTTGATATATGGTTGGATTTTTCAGATGAGCATTGTTCCAAATGGTACATATATAGTTAGCTCGCCGAAATTGCTGCAATAGCTCAATTTTGCAAGGTGGTAGATTACTAGCTTCATAATTTCGCAACTTCTTCCGGTCAAAAGCTTCACTTACATCAGAGACTGTATATGAGTCGATGAACATTTGAAGTCGAGCGGCATCAACACCAATTACATGATCGACATTGTATACATTGCATATACACCACTGAATAATATTAAAGATGTTTTCTTGTATATCTGTATTTTCAATTAATTCGCTGTTACCAAAGTTCGTGAAAGCTTCCTGGTACTCTGGATATTTAAAAAAATATTTTATAAGGTTTTAATATACCTTTTTTGAAAAACGCAGGATTATAATCGCATGAAATCCATGTAAACTCTTACAAATTAACTGTCCCAACTCTGCGTGTATTTTGGTTAAGTCCACATATCTTAAATTATTTCCAGTACCCGTAAGCATCCAAACAACCGAATCGTTTTTAAGGTGGTGCATGTGACCAAGCATTATAGCAGCAATATCAGTATCAACACTTCTGATTCCAATTGCTGCTTGATAGTTGATGTTACATGCATGGTATACTATCTTAGTATCTGCTTCCTCGTGTGCTCTTCATCACCACTTGAGACAATATTGTTGGAATCATTAACAGTGAAAGAATGACATTTTCTGAAATTTATGTGGATAATTTTGTTGCCAATAAATGGTACGACTTCATCAGTAGCCCAATGTGAAATAAAATAAAAACCAGAGCTTCTTTAAAAAAAATTTTTTTAACTCTTTTGAGAAGTCACTTCATCGAATTTTCTCAGGCCCAGTTATGGTGTACTCTAATTGCGCTGATTCAAGAAATTGATGGAGAAGGTGATATTGACGACGATCAAGCCACGAACTGGAGTAGTAGTGACTAGATAATGAAAATATTGACAACAAAGATGAAAATCATAGAAATGATTAAATATTTTTTTACATGTAATAATACTTTTTTTTGTACTTTATAATAATAAAATAATATGTTTTACTTTATATAAGATAGCTATGAATGTAATAAAACTATTCTTTTCATTGTATTTCTTAAACAATTGCAATAGACTAAACTCCCTATCTCACTCGCGCCCGCTTGAACAGTTGTCACCTCGCGCTCGCACCTACAGCAGACTTTCAATGTGTCTGGCAAGATGTAAAAACCAATAAAACTGTCCGGCTATTGAGGTAACATTTTTTTATAGGTCCCTAAGTAACATATGTAAAACCCAGCTTTTATACTATAACGAAAGTATAATTATAATTTATTAAAGTTTAGGGGTGTCTGGCAGGGGGTTGCAACCGTACTAAGTGTCCGGCAATGGATGACGTGATTTCTAATGTTATTCCGAAGAAAATATAAAAAAATTAAGCTATATGCTTTAACGAATTTGAGGTACTATTTTATACACCTTTACTACCTGTTACCTGCCCAAGTAACCACAATACCAACTCCATACTCGCTGCTCGTTCTTACCTGTGTTGGGGACATGCTCTGAGAAATTTTCTGCTTTTATAAAATAACAAAGGTCTGGCCGTCGTGGGCTCTTGGGCTATAACTACTGTTTCTTAATATTATAATATAAATCAGAATAAATACTAAAGTTAATTATGTTTTTTGATAAATTAAGTTCTAAAGACAAAATTTTGAAACAAAACAATTGAGAATCATTGAAAGATAAAACATGCAGTTATTAAAATTATTACATCAATGGTTTTAATTCAAAATGAAGGTCTTATATTATTTTTATTTTAATCGCCCAGCTTGCTATTGAAAATTTGTGTGCATGCATAGGTTGCCGACCCCTGCCTTAGACCATTCGAGACCCCTGAACCGGTTCTCTCGCTTTTTTTTTTTAGCACAATGTCTTACTACCCATACCTGTTAATTATTACACTAATGGTTTTAGGGATTAGGAAGGTTATATTATAATAAGTGTATCCACACTTGTGAGAAGCGAGAGTGAAGCACCATTTTGGAAAAACCACCCTCAGTACACCTGATCAAGATTCAAACCTCACTATGAAACAACCGAAGTTCTTTTATTCCTTTCAATACAGAGGGGGCTCTTATAAAGTATTTATTTACTGCTTTTATCCCACTGGAGTCGGTTTCTTCACTAAAGAATGGTTCTTTCAACTCTATTTTTGTACATCCCTGGTGTGGATAGTAATTTTCAGGAGGTATATACATTTGTTAAGTGTTCCTTAACAGTCTGTGGGAAATAAATCATCCGTATTGAAACTAAAGGTTAATATGGAGGAAAGATTATTTCAAAAACTATAATACCAATTTACTAACAGGTTTTTAATTTCTCTTTTCTATTTATAGAAATTAACAATATTGAGTAAAAAATATTTATTGCTAGCCACAAATTCAAATAACAAGTTTTACGCTAAATTTTGAAAAAAATAAAAACATTCCAAACAATTAATATTAAAAAAAATTAGACAAAAATTCAATATTTTTTTACCATTTCCACAAAAAAATATTTCCAGTCCCAACATAAAAAATTGCTGTATCCGGTTATTTAGTTACACATAGTATAGCGGTTTTCTTCCAGTGCAACACTAACGTAAAGGTTCCCACACCACACAGTAATTCTCCCTATCTCTCTTTGAGCGACTTTCTTATTAAAAACAAACAACAGGTGCAGAAACTTAGGCAATGATTGAAAGGGGGAAACGAGAATGTCGCGTTCAACTAATATTTCTATTTACGATTATAGCCTTTTACGTACAACTCTTTGAGTATAAATACCTGCCTCGATGGCCACACAGTCTAATATGTTAGTCTTGTGTTAGGCTAAACTGCCTAGGATGGAGAGATCAGAATTTGATCCCGGTCGAGTGCACTGAGGGTGGTTTTTCCTAAAAAATAAAAAAATGACTTTTTTATAGGTAAATGTTCTTCTGGTTGATAGCAAGTAAATCATTATTTTACTCCCGTTTTTTATAAAAATATTAACATAAGTATGAATTTTTCAGCAAATTACCAGGGTTATTATAATAAATCCCGATTGGATATCTATATCAGTTTTATAATATAATGTATTATGTGACAGTACTTGGAATTTAGGACACACATTCATATTAGGCCTTCTCTCTCTTTTACCTCAAAAGAGAACAGGACTTTCATGATTATATTAGAATTTTGTTAAAGAAATTAAACAATATATGGTAAGTGGGGGGAATTAGGTGGGTGGGGTAATTGGGTGGTAAAATTTTGATATTTGTATTTGATTGATTTGTAACAAAATATCACAGACAGCTATAACCCTTAAGTATTACACTTAATTATTCTTTTTTCTTTATCTTGTTCCATTGATT
>CABFOW010003362.1:41307-75988 GCA_902141385.1 Timema californicum
AAAAGAGGGGGGGGGGGGGGGGGGGGGGGGGGGGAGATATTAGTTACCTCCGTAATTTCACACTCCTCAAAGTGAATTTGAACTTTGTCCAGATCGAGTATAAAATTACACTACTTTTTGAGTGTGCATAAATTATTTGATTACTGACCATAAAATGAATATCACTATACCAAAGAATATGCAGCATTTTGCTTATTTTAATCAATGTGCTTAAAAGGGATTTTTGGGGAGAGGGGAAATCTACCTCTCAATTACCTTGATGGGGGAAATTAGGAGTTTAATTTTAAAATGGTTAATTTGGACTATTTACTGTTCTTTTGTGATTAAAAGTGTACTAATAGTGCAGTTTTGGTGGTATGACCCACATTAAATTTATATTTTGGAAGTATAGTTCTACCACCCAACTACCCCCATGAGGGAAATTGGGTGGTGTCTATACAGGCCGCGGCAATGTTTGTTTATTTTTTTAGTATTTCCTATTTTTGAGGTTATCTCACTAACTGTTCATGCTATTTACAGGTTAATGGTCTGAAAAAGTTTTAACATTGTGATTAATGACTATAATAGGGATTGTATTTTATTGTTGAGAGAACATTTTCAAAAAGCCCTAGAAACTATAAGAGAACAAAACGGTGATTTGAAAAAAAGCGCATATGAAAATTCTGCACAGAAAAAACCCCACAGTCATAAATACTCACAAGGAAAAATGCCCAACTGAAAAATGCTCACACTAAAAATGTCCACACGAAAAACTGCTCACATGAAAAAAAAAGTATACATCAAGGTTAATTTTTAATGGAATGCAAGTTTGAGTGGGGTTTTGGATTACTAACCTTTTAGTTTCCACTTGTAAAGTGCGTGTTTGATTTATTCTTGTGCATTCATAGAGTTTGAATTCACTTTCTTTTCTTTTTTTTTTGTTAATTTACGGTAATTTTTTGGATTTGTTAGTTTAATTTTATAGATAAATTTTGACAGACCAAAATTCAGGCCCTGGTACAACAACATAACCAATTTTTACAAGAAGTGCTTAGGGTTCAAATAAAATACAAAAATATATCAAAATAGAGTTATATTTAATGGCTATTATACATTTAAATTGGATCCACATGCTGGTGTAGTTTAATAAGTAGGCTACATATTACATATAATAAAATAAAGACTATTACTCTAAAAAATTTAAACTGGAAGTCGACATTTTAATACGAAGTTTTGACCCTCGGGGACCCAATATCAATATTTTTACTTTCTTGCTACCTTACAGGTAGAGCAAGTATTGTGATCGTTTCACGATTCTCCGAATCTGAAAATGTTGTTTTCACAATGCCGGTCTGTAAGTCTTTACCTCGGGGTAGAGCCCTAACTATTTTACTGATTGGGCTAAGACTCGGTATCCAGGGTTTTCATACAATTTCCCTGAGGAAATTTTGGAATTAGATATCCGACCCTAAAATTAAAGGTAGTTTCCTTAAGCGCAGAAAGAGAAAAGAATCAATTTTATCACAATTGGCTTTAATTATTTTGATTAAATTTCACTTCTAAACTTCGATAAATACTACAAACTAAATGGATAGCCTCAATTTTTCGTCAAAATGACTAAGGATTCCAGTCTGATGTCTAAGTCTAATTGAGAAAAATTAATTTTTCTCAGAATCGGCTATAACAATTTTGATTCAAGTTTGCACCTAGGCGTTGATAAAGATTATAAACAAAATTGCTTTTTTAATTTTCCCATGAAAATGATTTTAAGGTCCCTTACAGAAGCAAAAATGTTTATATCTCCACAAATATTTGAGATACTAAAATAACTTATCATTGTACAATTTTAGTACTACTAAAAGTAATAAACTTTTATTTGAAATATAGTTTTATAAAACCAATAGTTTCTGATATATTGGCAAATATATCAATATCATTTTGTGAGCTTTAGTTGTGAAGAGAAGTTCAAACGCAATAATTCTCTAATGCCATAAGGTAAACAAATAAGTAATCCTCACAAGAAGTTGATGTTTTTCCTTTAACCTCTTAGGGTGTTTGTAGAAAACAAGGGTGAATCCAAGATTTTGTGAGAGCGGGAGGGACGTGGGTGCTTCCATCGGCATCGATTCGGGGGATGGGGGCTTAAAGAAATTTTGACATAAAAATACTTCAAACTTTGGGAGGAATTCTTTTGAGTAATTTTTCAGTATAACACTAAATTTGAGAATAATCCTCCAATGAAGTGTATAACATGAAATTTGCAATTGGTATTGAAATTTATTAAAAGCATATAATAAGAACTTATTTAGTGATTAGTCTTGCATACCCATAATTATAAAGACTAGTTTTTTGTTTAATTCAATGCTGTCTGTGTGAACTGTGTAAACACTTATGTTTAGATTGTTAATAAATATATGTGTAATGATTTATTAATTTTAAAACTAATATTTGTTCATATTCCAAGAATACTGTGTTTTAAGTAATTCTTCTTCCAAAATGTTCTACTAAGCACAATAGGAAACCCAGGGGTTGCTACTTGAAAAACGCAAGGCAAGCTAGGAAGGCTCTAATGACCTTGCCCGATGTATAGGTGGTTGAAACATATTCCTTTCCGCTCGCCCATAAGTAATTGGCCAATGAGCTCGTTTTTTTTTACACCCCAGGTCCCAGTTCATGCTGTTCATGTGAAGCAAGCAGCTAAGCATTGTGCCAACTATTGAAAAAAGATTCAAGATCACAATGTTTATTTATTAAGCTAATTTAATGTAGTTTAAGTAAAATTACATAAAATATATATAAAATTAATTGTAAAATAATAGTTAGCATATGTAAAAAGCGATAAATTAAACACTTATTAGATACATTGAGTTATGTTTATGTATTCTAATCACATGTATTACCATGTATTTGGCAAACACATCTAACCACTCTTTCAAATCTAGGTATTTCAGCACTGATAGAGTGGGGAAAGTGACGAGGGGGAGGGGGCAGGGTGACGAGGCTACTTTAACCGTGGTTGATGGTAATTCTTGTTTGTTTTTTTTAGTATAAAGGATCGTGGAGTTTTAATAGTGTTCTTTTAGTTTTTGTTTTACATTAATGACTTATTAGTTAATGTGATTTTTTATAACTATAAATCAAAGAATCCCAAAATTCAGGAGTGTGATTTCACCATTTCAAGATGATTTAGAAAGAAAAGGTAAAATAAAATATATTTTCATATAATTTACTTAATCAGTGGTGCACCTAGCCATTTACTTTGGGGGGAGGTATTCAATCAAGGCTGTAGCAAGAATGACATTTTGATGAAGAGAGTGGGTTTTGGTGTTGCACAGACTCCTAAACCCTTAAGGTTGAGAATATTTATAGATATTAAATGCTTTTATAAATCATTTGGAGTAGTTTTATAGTAATTAAGAGATTTAAATCATGCAAATGGTATCAAAGCTATTATATATATGTTTTTTTCAATTGTTAATTTTGTGTGTAACTGTAAACCTTTTAAATATTAGGCTTAAGTCTGAAACTAGAAAAATACACTATCCATTTTCAAAAAGTAGCAAAGCCCCTGGTAGGGAATGGATGGATGGAGTTTTAAAACGATACCCAGAGCTCTGTAAAACATAAAGCACAAGCTATACAAAAGACCAGAGTGCAATGTGCACCTCAAGAATCTTTTACCAACTTCTTTGGTATACTTGCTAATAAATTACAAGACCTTGGCATCAAAGATCTGGCTCAAGTGATAAACCTGGATAAAACAGGATATTCTAGTTTTATTAGTTATACTGTTTTATCAAAAAAAAAAAAGGCACTAAGTGTGTGTCACAAGTACATGGTGGTTTTGGAAAGGAAACCCTCGCCATAGTTGAAACTGTGGCAGCTAGTGACCATTTGTTTCCTCCACTTATAATATATGAGTAAAAATCTATACACTAATTGTTGCGTAAACGGACCTGAGTGAGTACCATATCTATCATCAGAGATTGGGTGGCAAGACAAAAACATGTTTTCTTCTATTTTAAGAAACTCGTAGAGTGGACAAAGGACTGGCCAAAAGCTATCCTAATCATCTATGATGGACACAAGAGCCACACACAGTACAGGGTGACGCTCTGAAGTAGTGTGACAGACTTGATAACTAAATTGCTGTTTTGAAATCAACTTCTGCTGAATTTTAATATTTGCCCTATAACCCATCTAATAAACCACAGCTGACAACATGTTTCCACTTAATTCCTGAACCGACGGAGTGTTCAAATAGCCCATCTAAATCTACCTAAACCTTCAACTTTAGTGAAGACATCAGGAAAAAAGAGGAACATAGTGCGTCAGGGCATCAAGCTCCCCACACCAGTCAACTCATCTATCCGAGAAAAGCAAGCACCATATGATGCCCTAACCCCCACCCCCACCTCTACTAGCTACTAGACAAGAATGACCCAGGGGAAAACAAGACCTCCTTAACTACCCCTCCTTCACCCACTATTTTTATCATATAAATTTGGATGATCAGCCCACAATATGGAACATATTATTCTATCACCAACTAAAGAAACGTTGCTATGTTTGACTGTAATCACCTGCTGCTCAACACTTATCTAAAGTTTGTGAGGCTATCAGAGGTCTCGTTGATGAGGCGGAGCAATTCCTTTTGGTTTTCTTCTAAGATAAGCTTAGTCACTTGACGTGTTAGGATATTGTTTAATATTTGTTCTGTGGATGGCAGGGACTTTGTCTATTTATTTAAAGTTAATTTGTAATTTACTATTGCAATTTCTTTAGCTTATTCCCGTAAGTTGTTGCATCATGTTGCGGCAATACGGCATGTACTTAATTATTATAATTTTGTAGGAAGTTTGACAAAATAACCAGTACTAGGATATGTACAAGTCATTAATTAATCTAATATATGTCGTCTTTAGGAGCCAGTTTGTCTATTTATAGCATCTTAATTTATATATCGATCTAGGGGTAAGGTGTCAGACTTCTGTGCTGGCGGCCGGGGTACAATCCTCGGTCCCGGCATAGATTTATCTGATTACCAAACCCTTCCTTCACCTCTAACAAGACATCTTATGAATGTGGGGAATGCCAGGCCTCCACCGTGGTTCGGATTCCACGCTAAACTGTAGATCCTCCATTTCATCTCACAATCACCCTACCATTACACATTAGCGTAAGTGTGTATAACCCAAACAGGTAGTAAGACGCGGTGCTAATAATAATTTATATATTTGGTTTTCACTTTTAGAAAGTTGTGTTGCGCGTTTCACACTCCTCCCTGATGAGTTCCTATAGAATGAAACCTAGGTCGGGGGATTGGGCGGTGCCGATCAATTTTCTTTAAGAGGCAACCATTACCTCTTTGTCCAGTGGCAACAGTGTAAAGTGTGAACTGTGTTCTTTTCATTGTAAAGGCCATATTGTGTTTGTCCCTCTTTTATATGTTTCTATCTACCTTTCCTATACCTTCTTCCAAATATAATACAATTACCTCATAAAGCGAAAAGAGGTTTTCTTATTGAGTTATATGTTATTATTGTAATACTTTGTATTATTTCTTGTGGTAGTTGGGGTTAAGGTAATTATGATTCATATAAGAATGGTTCTACAATTGCTTATATTGGTGGATTTGACCACTTTTATGACTTATGGCAATGGGGATAATTCCTATAGTTATTGATGATAGCTGGATCCAAATGCTTATTGTTTTGCAGCATCAGTTTAGAGACTATGTATATTTAGGTGGCCTATCGGCTTTAGTATGTCTAAGTATAGGCTTTAGTTATTCTTACGTAATAAGCATTGTTGGGAGATTCCTAATTGAGGTCATGGTACTCAATTGCCACTAAGAATAAACTTAATTACTTGAGTGTGCCAATTGTGAATGACATTTCAATAAAATATATCTCCTTCACATCTAAGGTGAAGTGCTAGCACAGAATATTTGGTTCTACTAAAGTCTCTTTTGGGTTAGAAATTTCTTAAGTTTTATTTTTGGTTCAAAATCTTAAATTGTTCGATATTTGTTTATGAACATTGTGACTGTTCCCACCCCTTTCAATGGATGCAAGCGATCAGTTCTTATCTGTTATTTTCATGGGAATTAACCTATGGTTGGAAGAATAATTACAATGAATTCAAACCTTATTTTAAATAAAAGTGCTCCCTTCGTATCTCCCTGTTTCCTTGGCCGAGTCCAGTGTTCCTTCATAACATTATGTTTATGTTGTACAATATAACATTCTGGGATGTTGTGGTGGTGTGAAATTGTCAACTCGAGAATTACCAGGGAACACATGCGGCGGTCTTCCTTGATCAAGGTGTTGACTAAGGTGTGTGGGTGTGTCAAGGTTAGAAGATGTTCAAGGGTCATTTGTAAAGTAAGTACTATTTTGATATAGGACAATAAAACCTTTATTAATACAGGTAATTTTATTGTTACTACTAATTAAGATTTATTTTTCAATATACAATGGAACCTGACTAATTCTAACTTCCATAATTCAAAATAGTCTTCGATTCAAATTTTTCGCCCAGTCCCGTGAATTTTGTATTAAAATAATGTTAAAAGTCATGGATAATTTGAATTTTGTTTTGGTTAGTTTCAACTTTTCGTAAGTTGAAATGTACAGTATAGTATTGTTTTCCTATTTCTAGCGCTTTGTCCTATTTTTGGAAACAGGAGAGGCGACGTTGGAATGCGGTCAGTACCCTTTTTCAAGCCCTTCCCCCATAAGTCTTTGACTAACATAGTATGGAAGTGTATGTGTAAACAAAGTCGAACCTCTCGAGTGGTTACATGCGCTGTTCTTAGTGGTTCGATTGCAATATTCTTGTGGCGTACGAGTTTATTTTGTTTAGTACATACTGTTTGGTAGTGTTTATGTGTGTATTGTGATGTCATTGTCCAAGCCAGTCTTATAAATCATTAACTTTGTCCGAAAAAGTAGCGGTGATAAAGGAAGTGGAAGAGGGTATTCCTTTTAAGAAAGCTATTTGATTCAAATTTTTTTTCCTGTTCCCTTCAAATTCAAACTATCCAGGTTCCACTGTAGTCTTATTTGAGATTCAGGCATTAGTATAAACGTGGCATAAACTTGAAAATCACCTCATATAAATGGGACATCAGCCTATTTAACCAATGGCCTTGTTTGAGACAGCCTGTAATAATTGTAAGTGTCCAGCTGTTGATTGTCTGCTTCCTTTTCAGTGATTTCTGTTGAAATGTGCTATTTCAAGGCGGGCAGAATGTTCAGTCTTGTCGCAAATATATTTTAATTATTTGGTTTAAAGTTTTGTTTTTATCACCAAGGTAGAAATGTTTACAGTGGCTCTTTGAATTACCACTTTTTTATTATTTTCCAGTGTAAGGCCTTCCTCTCCCCTGATTGAGATTTTTTTATAATAAAGGAAATTGATAAAACTAAAGAAAAAGGAAAAATAAACTACTAAGAATAAATTTGATGAAGAAAGCCCACCTAGGGAAAGAGGAAAAATGTGGTAAAAAATAAAATTACCTATAAAGAAATAACACCATGGTCACTGGTATGAAGCATAGAAAGCATTTTAGTTGTGCTACCATCGCAGCTTGCGTCTAATGTTTAGTCCTTAATATTCTATCTCTTTGGAATTATCTGCGACAAATTTACAAGTGCATTTTGACAAAGAAGCTTTTCATAGCTTCTTCACATTTTCTTTACTATTCAAAATGGCTGATAAGAAAAGTAGGAAACGAAAACCGAATTTAATTTATGATTATTATCAAAGAAATTCAGATAAAAAGACATGCATAAGTAAAGATTGCAAAAATATTATCAACTCCACGATGTAAGTAAAAATAAAAACTTTATTGATAATTTGCTAGGCTTATTAGTAAGCCTGTGTGCATTAATTATTAATAATGTCCTTAGGTAACAAATAAGGACATTTTCCTGTCCCTTGTTACTGACAAGATCTAGAAAAATAAAATGATAGAATATTAAGAAAATGGTAGAGCACAAATAAAAGTAGAAACACTAACACACAGTAGTAATTAGTCTAATTACTACTATTTCCTGAGGAAGATGCTATAATAGCATCGAAATATCAAATGTGTGTTTTTCTACTTTTATTTGTGCTCTACCATTTTCATAATATTCTATCATTTTATTTATTACAAATTGTTTTTGATCAATGCACTTTATTTCATACATACAAGAATTATAGGTAACATAGACTTCTCTTAGCAAGTTTCAACATTCACTTCACATTTAAAATGTGGCCTTTGCACACCCCTAAAGTGAAGTAAACATTTTTAACTAAGACCAGATGTTATCAAGGTCTTTTGAATCAAATGATAGAATGGGTTGGCTTCAATGTTGACAAAGGAAAGGAGCACAATCAACTGGGGCCATTTAATTTAAGTACAAGTTTAATTTAATGAATATATGTACATAATATACATGCAGAAGCTATCTGGAAGAGTGAACTTGGATCGATACATTCAGCTTCTCGCTCAACATAGTCTGGACTGAGGACAACAACTGGATTAAGTGACAGACAAGACTTGTTGGCTGCTCGCTACTGCTTTGTAGACTCAGGCTGTACATTTCCTTGTAGACTTTGGCAGCAGTCTCAGCGCTATAAGTAGACAGTGAATTGTGTAAAGAATGCCCTTCCTGTGACTTGTGAAACAAGGAACCATGAGTTGTCAATTACAGATTTCTCCCTGAGTGAAGCTTAGCCAAGTTACTCAAAATAGAGCCAGTAGTTGTCACTCACCAAATCCTCCATGAGTGGAGCTTGGCCAAACTCCTCAACAGAGAAACTATATATAACAAGGAACTGTTACTTACCGACTCCTCCCAGAGTGAAGCTTAGCCAGGCTTCTCAGACAGAATTGAAGTCTTTGTTGTAACAGTCGCAGCAAGGGAAGTTCTTGCTCCAGTTCTTCAGCAGAGTTGCAGTTGCCTTGATCCCCCCCACTCGTGCCTGGAGTATCCTGAACCTTTAGAACCTTGGTCCGCCCCTCCAATACGTGTAGGAGTGGGGCACACTCTAACAAGAGCAGGATAATAGAATGGAGAAGTTTCACCTTGCTGGAGAAACTGGAGGCATCTGTAAGACAACACTGGCTTGAAACTAGAACATGCCATTGTTTGTAGCATAGTGACAATAATTTATTGTCCGAAAGTACTTACTGTCAAGCAGAAACTCCTGCAATGCAACTCGCTCTAGTTGTACTGTGAGGAACTCCAGTGTCTCCTTCAACCGCGCCAGTAGCAAAGATGACTTGTCATAGTGAAGTCTTGTCAGTTGCAAAACATTCTTTCGTCGAGAGTCATCCAGGTCCAAAACTCTGAAACCAATGGTTGAAAATTTGCCTTTCAAACACAATTCAATAGATTCGTGTCTGAATTTTAGCTTGAAACTTAAGGTTAGGATGGTGACGTTCACCTGAAAGTCTTGTGGTAGAGGGAACCCAAGCAGTGGTGTATCTTGGCGGCCCTGAACTGGTAAACTAGTTGTCGAGGGCTCGTAGTGTCCATGTCACAGAACTTAAGAGCTTTCATGAAAAGTTCGACAACTTCCCTCTCGGCTTCTTCTGAAGTCTACAAAAATACAAGAGTAATCGTGTTGGAATATAGTAGCTAATTGATAATTCCTCTACTAAAATATAACATAAATATTGTTGGACCTGACTTGCTTACTGGTGTGTGGTTGTAGATATCAGTTTAGACTGGTAGTTTCCATGTGGAACATTGAGTTTGTGTGGTTGTAAAGAGTACTTTAGACTTGTTTTGAAAGAATTCAATCAATATAGATGTTGACTAATTGACATCATTTCTATTTCCAAACTTATTAATAAGATCAAATATTACAATGAATGTTCATATAAAATATTTTACACTATATTGAAGACACAATGTAGCCAGCCGTATTGTACCTTGTTAGTGAGGTCAGGATAGTCCTGAAGCAGTGTTGCCATACTGTAGAGTGTAGTTGACAGCTCCCAAGTGACAGTGTCCCATATAGCAGGGTTGTTACGTCTGTTACCTAGAACTTGTAATGCTGTGCGGTAGCTACTCAGAGCCTGTCAAAAAAATAATGCCATCACAAGAATCATTAACTTATAACATGTATCATATCATCTGATTGAGCTATGGAGCCCAGTCATTGCTTATCCTGCCATTAAAGTGAGCTATAGAGACCTGTCATTGCTTATCCTACTATGCAAGTGAGCTATAGAGACCAGTCATTGCTTATCCTGCCATTAAAGTGAGCTATAGAGACCTGTCATTGCTTATCCTAACCATGTAAGTGAGCTATAAAGACCTGTCATTGCTTATCCTAACCATGTAAGTGAGCTATAAAGACCTGTCATTGCTTATCCTACTATGTAAGTGAGCTATAAAGACCTGTCATTGCTTATCCTGCCATAAAAGTGAACTATAGAGACCTGTCATTGCTTATCCTACCATGTAAGTGAGCTATAGATACTTGTCATTGCTTATCCTGCCAAGTAATTGAGGAAAAGAGACTAGTCATTGCTTAAGCTGCTATGTAAGTAGTTGCTTGTCTACTACCTTATAAGTGAGTTAAAGAAAGCAGGTGTTGCTTTTTCTAATATGTAATGGAGATATAGACAGGTTACTTAATGTCTTACTTATAATATGAGCTAAGGAAACTAGTCATTACACTCAGATTTACATAACTCAGAAGATATAACAAGCAATGACTGACCTATATAGCTCACTTACAAGCTAGAATAAGCAATTATGGGCCTATATAGTGCACTTACAAGGTAGAACAGGCAATTACTGATTATATAGCTAACTTAAAAGATAGAACAAGCAATGACTGACCTATATAGCTCACTTACAATATAGAACAAGCAATGACTGACCTATATAGCTCACTTACAAGATAGAATAAGCAATTACTGGTCTACATAGCTCACTTACAAGGTATAACAAGCAATTAATGGTCTACATAGCTCACTTAAAAGGTATAACAAGCAATTAATGGTCTATATAGCTCACTTAGAAGGTATAACAAGGAATTACTAAAGTCTGTTCACGGTAGGAATTGACTTCGGAAAGGCCTTTTTCCCTGCCAGAAATCTATTATATAGTAGGATATTGGTAGGAAAAAAAACCTTTCAGAGAGTAATTCCTACCGTGAATGGAGTATAGTTTGTATCACTCACTCACAATATATAACAAGCAATTACTGGTCTATATAAGTCACTTACAAGGTAGAACAAGCAATGATTGGTCTATATAGCTCACTCACAAGGTATAACAAACAATTACTGGTCTATATAGCCCACTCACAAGGTAGAACAAGCAATGATTGGTTTTTATAGCTGTCTTGTAAGGTAAAACAAGTTTTAACTCGCTCTTTAAAAGCAATAAATAAAATTTTAATAAAGGTGACCATACCTTGTTGTACAAGTGGCGCTCCATTCCCCCAAAGTTGGTGCGAGTGTCAGAGTGAGGCGAGTGTGAGTGCGCGCTCAGTCTCATGAGACGGCCAATGTTAGAGTGCAGCAGCGAAAGGTTTCCCTGGTCCTGGACCTTTTGAAATGCTAGGATTCCGGACTCAAGGTGCTTAAGTGAATTTTGGAACAACTCTATCAGTTCGGAGCTGTTGGCAGTTGCAGCTTGCACCTTGCCTAAAACAACGTAAATGAGTTCCATGCACATTGTACTAGACAATATTCCACTTTTTCTTTGCATTGCATCTTAATACCTGTTAAGTTTATATGGTAGGTAACCACATAATTTATGGGTGGGTATATGATATTCAAAGTTTAGACTTGCAGTTCTGACCAAAGTGACGTATGAAGATATTTTTGCCAGGGTAAAATGAAATAATCATGTCCTTTCCCACTATAGCTGGTTCAAGAGACGAGTAAAACTTACATCAACATATTTTTGAGGATATCAAAATTGTAATATTGAGGAAGTAAATAAAACCATTTTCTTATCAAACCAAATATAAAACATATCTTTAAAATAAACTTAAAAGATATTCTTGGATCCAAAACTCTGATTTTACTAATATTTTTGTTTTATAAAAATGATTCATTGATTACACATGAAGATACCAACATTTAAGGCGTTAATACCACTGAGTGGTGTATTTCCGGAGTAAGCAGAGCATGTTAAAACTGTACCTGTCATATTTTAGCTCACCCACTTGGGGCCCATTAGACAAATCAAGGTTTATGAATTTTTCCACTTAGCATTTTATAAAATGTTAATCTTTTTAATGAAAATAATATATATGAAATAAAGTTCATTGAGCAAAAACAATTTGTAATAAAAAATAAAATAGAATGGGAAAATAAAAAAGCACAAATAAAAGTAAAAACACTTACTACTATTTCCTAAGGATGATGCTTTAATAGCTTCAAAATATTGAGAGGTTTGTGTAAATATGTATTAGTGTTTTTGATTTATTTGTGCTCTATTATTTTCCTACTATTTTATTATTTTATTTGTTACATTTTTTTATATTAAATAAATGGTAAATGTTAACTTGGCATAAAACAAATCTGATGCAAGTTAAATTTTTATATAACCCAATGTTATCATTTACATCATTATTTGTAGACAGATTGTACCTATAAGTTACATAAAAAGTACAATGCAATACATTCTTTCAAGTATTAAGCAATTAGCAAAAAATATTTGAACTTCAAGATTATTTTTATTTACACAATTCAAATTTAGGTTTGCGTTAAATCGAAAAAATTGACTTTGCACAGGTTGCCTTTTGAAAGTACAAATTACAGTTACTAGACTAGAAAGTAGGAGTCACACGCAGGTCTGCTCCAATGAGAATGTACAATAGCCTGGACACCACCAGCCGACTCACCACGTTAGCAGTACTCGAACCGAGCATTGACATATTACAGGTTATCTAAGAATACACTTATTACTGCTTAGCTACTCATTTATTTATCTTAAATGTTTCGAATAAAATTGTTAAATTGCACCCGATTATGAAATTATAATATTGCATCTTAGCTTTTATTCATCAGAATACATAATGCATGGAAAATATAACTAATATCATTCTACAAGCAATATTTCAGTGTTATATTTATGAAAGAGTATAATATTATAAAAGCTATAGCATTCATGATATTTGTTTGGTAATATTATTGTTACATAGTCATAGGACTATTTAAAAAAATTATAATATTGTATTTAAATTGTATAAATCAATATATATACATATATATTATAAAACAATGCCATCGCAAATAAAACCAATATTGTTGTACAAGTTATATTTTAGTTTTAGGTTTGTTTATTGAAATCAACTATGGCATACAGTGTATTTATTAAATTTTAAATTTATAAAATGTTACAATAGTTATTAATATATGTAATGCTTACCTTTAATTAGGAACAATATTTTATAATTCATTTCCAGTTGAAACTATTGCACCACTTTCTTAATCTTCTTTTTTCTCTCTCTATCTGTTCACTAGCAGTACATTTATTGCACTTGTAATTTTTCTTGGCTCTACGTTTATTTATGCCCTTCATTCTAATAAATGTACGGGTTAATACGAAACACAAAACTACAAATTTGTCAATTTCAGGATATTTACTTTTTATTATGTCCTTCAATTTTTGTGAAAACACTGGAACACTGGTTAACAAAGCCTCCATGAAAGTGATTTAAATTATTTTTCCATTTTGCTAACAGTGTTGACAAATTCTCCCGTGAGTTTCATTAACGATCCCTTTGATATTGAATGCAGCCAATTCATTCCTGAAGGAGAAGTGTCTCTGGTTAGGATTCCGTACATTCTGGATAATTCTTCTTCACTCTGTAGGCGATGTAGCTGGCAATCATTTCCAGTAGCTCAGTGCTCTTTTCAAGAGTTTCTTGTGTTGAGTCATCTTTATAATGTTTAAGGATGTGATTGACGATGGATGTGAACTCAACATCATATTTATTGTCAGCCTGTTCAATTTAGGTGGATGCTTCGGTTTCATCTTCATTATTATATGACAAGGTCTGAGAAACCGCATTTTGTGTAACCTCAAGACAATGTCTGTGCTCAGTGTCTGAACTCCTTTTTCAAATAGACAGTTTTCACTGTTAATTACTTCACCAGCAATGTGGCTCAATAATAGAGAATTAATTCTATGAGATACAGTGGTGGGCAGAGGATGGTCATAAAATTGTCCTCGAATCTGAGAAAAGTAGCCCTCAAATATATCTTGGTTACATCTAGATGTCAAAATATAAGTATAACCTTCAAATTTCAAATCTTTAAAAAGACCACGAAGGCTATTTATAGACATCAGAGACCCTCTTTGAAAAACCAGAAGTTTGTCTGATATTTCCATTTTACTTTTTTACTTTTTAATTAATCTCATTGTGAAGATTAGTTGGTATAGTTTGTTTAGTGCATCATCCTGCTCATATATACAGTTGCCATAAGTACTTTTAAACTGTACGTTCTGCACACTGGGATTTGAGAGTTTAGTACGTCAAATCCATTGTTTACAATATTTACAGTTTCTCTTACATGAATGAACTCGAGGAAGTTATAACATATTGCTTTCCCAACAATCAGTGAAAACAGTTCTGCGGCTTTCCTTACTTTCTGCCTCTGTGTCCCAGCTACAAGAATATGCTTCATAGTTTAGCCACATATTGTAAGTCTATTTTGTTATTTTGCATTTCAATTCATTTTATAAATGCTTCTTTTGTAACGCATTTTCCACACTCAAGTTTATATCTTTCATCAAGCAGGTGATTCCGTAATAGCTTCAGAGCATGTGGGACATCACAAAAAAAACATATAATTTAATCTGCACTTGATGGATTTTTCATTGAAGGTTTATCCCAAGAGATACTCAAATCGATCATTAGTTTTCTGTTTGAAGGTCCCATGTCAAAGATGAATGCTCTGACTCTGAATCCAGTGTTTTCAACCACTTAAATGGTTTTGATTAGCAGTTCCTTTTTGACAGCTGTGTCAAAGTTATATATATAGGTTGCATCCACTTTCCAACTAAAGATTTTATCACCATAACTTGGACATTATTATGTGGTCCTCTAACTAATTATTCACTTTGATCAAAGCAAAGATTACTGTTAACCTTTATCTCATCAAAGATAAGAACAACATCTTTCTCAAATTTTGTGAACAGGCTTGCTTGTGTTTTTAAAATGTCGGTACTCAGGCCAATAAAACCTGGAGAAATGGTAGATGGTCTAAGACACCGTTTGATGGTAACTTCACTGGGAAGGGGATATTTTAACACATCTCTCACAAAACCCAGAGCTTTGTATGATATGCACCGTAAAGTGACAGCCTTAACAATACCATTAGAAGACCAATTAGAGCATCTTCCCTTTTTGAAGGCTTGTTGCTGACTTCCAGAAAATGCACCCTAAAATATATGAGAAATGTTGCTTAGTTGTATTAAATTTGCTGAATTTAGTTGTTCTTGCAAGTCTTAATTTGTTGTTTTAACTTGACATTTTCATCTTTCATAGACTTTAATCCTACAGACAGTTCTGTAACACTAGAACTACATTCATGTGTATTTTTATGGCCTATTTCTTGATTTACAGAATAATTTTGTAAGCAGTCTATATCAATGTTTGCTGATGATTAGTAGGCCTAGTCAGATTTACAACAGTGCTACATATTGGTAAATTTAAATGAGGAACTGAATTATGCTTAAACACACGTTTTATAGGAAGATTCAATAACTCACTCTTTAAATCCCTTATACAGTTTAATTCATCAAAACATATTGAGCTCACACAAGTGATATCAATGGCAAATTAATCGACCTGCTTGCAAGCATTTATACACTTTAATCTAGTTTTCATTTTTTTAGGAAACCGGTGAAAATGAATTCCTATGTCTTTTTGGTGTCATTTGTGATTTTTACAACTGGTAATTGCACTACACACCATTGTTACAAACTCACATTTAATGAAACTACACTGTTATTATACAAGTAAACACATTCGGTGACTGATGCCTAGCTCTCAGTGTAAGTTAGCTTGGTGTCCACTTGACGTCAGGGGGTGGGGGCTTGCTACTGTGCATATGGCTCGTGACACTTATCGTCTAGTCTAGTAACTGTGGTACAAATTATTATTTCTAACAAGGTAATCCAAACAAAACTACCGCTATAAAAAATACTCAAAATTTATAACAATGAGGCACTCGCTAGATGGTGCTATGTATTTGTTATTGGCCAGACATTATTGGATATATGCTGAAAAACATGTATTATTTGAGAATTCATCTGAAAAAAAAATGTATACCTTAGGGCCCTGGCTGTAAGCAATTACTTGTACTATTTGAACTATGTAAAAAAGGTTAGGGTATTAATTAGCTATGAGTGATAATCACTTTTTCAATTAAAGGTGATATCAAAAATGTACATTATTTTTACTATAGTACATATATAGTGTATAGTGGGGTAGTTTCTTTTGACATATTGGCTGACACTTGCTTAGGACCATCTTCAAGTTTGTTAAAAATATATATATATATATAATTAATATGCATTTTAAATGTAACTAACAAAATAATGTGTTACAATGTATAGTGTATTCGTGTACCAATTATAATTTAATGTTGCAGTGTTACAGTTTATAATGTCTAAGTATGATATTGAAAAACTATATTTAAAACCAAAATTTAATGATGTATTTACTATTTAAAATACCTTCACTATTTGACAAACTAAGCTAATGGTTCATCAATTTCTATTTATTTATGGGAAAGTATTATAACTCCCAATTATATTTTATTTTTACCAGATTGATCCTAAAATAAGCTGCCCCAAAATATAGTCTTTACCCTATAAATACATCTCTTAGATAGGAATAAAATTATTCATGTCTGAAAATGAATATTCTTTGGAAGTAAACAAATATACCCTATTTTCTTCTTAGTTCCCTATAATGCTCATAGTTTATGCATATTGTAATGATAGTGTTACAATATCTTATTAATAAGATTTTAAAATTCGCATTAATCAATACCAAAAGATGCCTTTTCCTAGAAGATCGCCCAGCTATAGAAAGATTCCAAACTTAGTAAACAAATACAATAAATTCTTGACACAATAGTATAGCAAAAGTGAGTCACTAGAACATTCAAGAAAAATAGAAGTATATATAGAAGGTTTGACCATTTTCTTTCGTTGGTCATTTTGCCATAAATTATATTTTTACAAGGTCTAGGGGTAAGGTAAGGTGTTATGGGTCTGGGGCTCAAATTTCGGTCCCGGTACATATTTATCTGATTACCAAACTGTTAGTTCACCTCTAGCAAAGTGTATGCTTTGTGAAAGTTTGGAATGTCAGGCCCCCACCGTGGTTCGGAATCAGAACACACATTAAACTGTAGGTCCCTTCTGCTATCCACCATCATCATTATCACGTATCATCTGGGGATTTTTTTAAATCTATTTTCTATTTTCGCACTGGCATCTTACAATTTTAAATCCAGGCCGTATTTACACATTGCCAAAGAATTTTCTACTACTAAACAATTTCAAAATTTTCTTTTATCTTAACCGGTTCGACATCTAAAGTACCTACTCGAGATACAATTTCAGTCTCATTCCAGTTGATCGGCTCCTGGTATGTTACTTCCCCGATACCCTCCTCCACTGGTTACCCCATTAGACATGGTTTCTCATCCCAACCCGACGGTGCACCCAGCGCTGGCGAGCATTCCCCTATTCGCCACCTGGGAAGGCGCCCTATTGGAGTTGGTGCTTCATCTACTCTAAATTCATACACTCCGGGAACATCCGATGCCCTGATGGTACAAGGGGGCTGCTGAGCAGCCACCTATCTTCATCTTGATGCAAAGGGCCCTTATAAGACCTGATCCTACTCTTCTTGTTTCCAAGAAGAGGGATCTGAAGTCACAGGGTTCCCCTCTGCATCCTATTTCTTTCCTCATCTTTCCCCAATGTTCGGCTGGAATGATGATCCTTTGGATTACCGAGGTTACCTCAGTAATCCTTTGGATCCATCAGCCGAATTGGTATACCAGTCCTACAAAGCTATGTGTTTGCAACTTCCCGGCATCTCATCCCATGTTTATGTCCTTGTCTCTGTCATTGTTCTAGTCACTGTTGCTAGTCTCTCCTACCCCCCCCGCCCCCCTTCCGTCTCTGGCCCTCTGGACTTTTAAGTCTTTGTCTTCCTCGCCCGCCGTTACCTTAAGTATTTAGACTTAGCCCTTTCTGAAGCTTCCATTGCTAGCTTATCTAGGAACCTCCAATGGATGGGATCTCTCAGGATACCCCCTACCAGTCTCCACTGCACTTCCTGCTGGTTCGGTCTTCTTATTTCAAGCATACAGGAACATTCTAACACAACATGTTCTGGGGTACCCACCTCACCACATTTACATAGATCAGATTTGAACAATTCCATATTCCTTAAGGATTATGGAATTCGCCTTATTGGTGCCCCACCTCAGAAATTAATTCCTCCATTCACCAGGAGAGCAGAGGTAAGATAAGGCTGAATGGTCAATCTAGAGCATAAGTCCCACTTCCCATATTTTTACAAGTGTCAAGGTGCATCTATTTTTAAATAACTTTGTCAAAGATAAGTGTTGTGGTGATTATAAACTATTTAAATATTTAATGATATAGCTATATGCAGTACTCAAAGTGGCAACATTTCTTATGTGTTATCCAAGAGTGCAATTATAAGACACAAGGTTCTGTAAAGTGTTTTTGGGAAAATATTGTGACCTATTTTTGGGTCTTTAAGGTATTATCAAATATAACTAAAACTAATAAATAATCGATTTTATTTGTAAATTTATGAGGCCAGTTATTTGCTTTCTAGTTTTTTTTATTTCTCCAATTTTCGAGACCCATTTCAAGAGTTCAAGACACGCTAGAGATTTTTTTTCTCATCTTGATATCAATATTTTGGTCTCACACATCCTTGATATTAATTTAGTCAATATTTTGTCTAATTCCCAATGTATAGAGACCCTGATTTGTGGTAAATAAAACCACTGGATTTTGTTAAATAAAAAGTTGGATTTGGGTATAAAAAGTTGGTAAATAAAAGGGTGAAACCATAATTTTCGGTAAATAAAATTACTTGATTTCGTTAAATAAAAAGTTAAATTTGGTAAATAAAAGGGTAAGACCCTGATTTTCGATATAAAAAGTCTTAAGAGGTTTTTTAAGGTAATGGTAATAAATTAACTCAAAATAGCTTAGAAAATACTTACACTGAATTATTTTATAAGACAAAAATGTCCATACCTTTTATCAACATACTTCACGTCAATCACCAATGTACAAAGACAAACTTAGTTTCCAAATTTTCAATTTTCAAATTAGTGCACACTTATCTGACATAATTTTGGAATATGCCGAAAATGCACGTTCACTGTCAACATTAGACACTGGAATCCATATTGCTTTTATGCTGTTGATGGCAAACTCTTCATGGTCTTCTTTCAGTCTAAACAATATGTCCAAAATGTCAACTTTTTTACTATTGCTTTGCAAAGCTCTCACTTGTGTCTGCAACGCACAGTATCCTCTTTGAAAATTAATTTCAGAGCAGGATTTTAAAAATGGTATTTTCAGAGCTGATTGGAAGAGATCAGAATTAACTTGTTTTGTCCCAATCGAGCAAATGTCAAAAAGAGTACCCATGTTTTCAAAAAAGGTTTTGGATGGGTCTGACTGATGGAGTGAATTCAGCTTTGTAAGGCACTGCCGTCCTAAAGATTGAAATTGACTTTTGACATTTACTTGTTTTAGAGTTGGTAGAATTTTAAATTTTTCCTGTGTTTTTTCTCCGTAGTTTCATAAGGAATCTCATACTTGGTGATGGTGTCCACAAGTGCCCGTAAACATTCTGTTGCTGAAGTGTTCTGCAAAACTCTAACTACACCAACAAACAAGCTTTGCTTCGAATCAGCACGTAATGTTTTCAACAAAATAACAAAAACACACTGTCCTTTAAATCAGTTGTCTCATCACAAAGAATTGCAACTTGCTGATTTTTTACATTGTCCTTGATATTATTCTCTTGACTTTGGTTAACTTCTGGGATCCAAACACTTCTTATAGTTTCTGCCTTAGGGAGTTCTACTTCACCTAAAACCGAATTGTAAGCATACTAATTTTTGATAGAACAAACTAATATTAGGCTATGTTGGTTGAAAAAGTGTGTATACACTAATCTACTATGCTATTTCACTAATTGTACTTAAAGATAAACATCTTGAAAATAACCCAAATTAAATATTTCTATCTCATCTATTTTTTTGATAAATTAGTAAACAATCAATAGTGTTAAAAAAAACACTATTTTGTCATTAAGGAAAAAAATCAGAAAAGAATGGAAAATAATTGGCCTTTATTTACATTTGATTTTTAAATAATAAAGGGAATTTTAAAAAAACCTTAAAAATGGTTACCTTTCCCATATTTATCCACCCAACATCGCATAGAAGGATGATCTAGTTTTTCAATGGGAATATTGGCTTTCATAAATGTTTTCCTGGTATCCATAATTAATTCTTTGCGGTCTTCTTTTGAGTTTTTAGACTTTATTAGAGAATTTTCAAGGGTTGCTTGTTTTGATGATTCAGAAACATTACTTTTTTTCCATTTATGCTTCAAACACGTGTCTTTTCTGAACCAGTCAACGCGCGTGTTGCACAATTTGCACATCATTATTTTTTTAACTTTATCAAATATATAAAATCCCTCTTTTCCAAACTCATGCTCTCTTTCAAAAATACTTAAAACTTTAGGCATGTTTAAATATTAAATAAATATAGGAGAGGTTAAAAACAAAATGATCTTACTAACGAGTAAAGCAACGTTTATATCTAACAACCTGATGGAAGTGACGTCATCAGGAAGCCAAAGATATGAGTGTAGAGAGATCTCACTCTATCTTTGATATGGCGCTGTTTTTGGCTTCTATTTCTTTAAATACTTGCCTTGGGTGCCCAATATGGCTGTTTTAGTAGCCAGTTTTAACACTTTTTAAAGCAAGTCTTTGCTTGAGGGAAATAAACTTTCTTTTGAAAGAAAATTATATTGGTTCAGTTGGTACTATTTTTATTTTTTTGTTCAAGTTTTAGAATAGCTGCTAATGTCAGCAATGTTTTATTATTTATTCGCGTTTAGATTGAAAAAGTGACCATAATTCACGTTTAAATGGCCAAATCGTCAATTTCGCGAATAGATTTAATTTTGTTTTATTTCGCGTCAATATTTTCACTCAAAACTGCCACAGTGATGTTTAATTATGTTTATATGGCAATTTTAAGGTGTTCAGTAAAAGTTTGTAAAAACACAACTCGCGATATATCAGTGTGTCTACTAATGTAGCTATTCAGGTACACCCTTGATCATGTTGTTTAATGTGTGACATACTTGCAGCTTGGTTCATATAGAGCACACCCAGTTCATTCTCTATGTTGCCAAGTCTCCTCCACAAGTTGGTGTTGGGTTTCTCAAGGGCAAGCGCTTGCAGGTAACACTCCCTGCTGGCTTCCAACATCTGTTCCATTGTCAAGATGTGTTCTGGTATCAGCTGGCAGGGACCTAAAGAACATCCACCGCATTTTAGTAATAATAGTAATTTTCCCAAGAAATGAGTGGGGACTATTATAACATCTAGCATCAGTTGTAATTGTAACAGCTGACCATATATAGTGGGGGCTATCTTACAGCCATTGGATCGTTGTAATAATAACATTTCACAAGATATTGTGGGGGCTATACAACATCCCATAGATGGTTGTAATGGTAACAAGTTAAAATATATATATATAGGGGGGACTAGCTAACATCCACTAGATGATTATAATGGTAACATTTCACAAGATATAAGGTGGGTGGGGGAAATAGGTTATCAAAAATACACTGGATGGTTATAATACTAACATGAAACAAGATATGTTAAGGACTTCAGTGAAACCTTGATCTATCGTTTCCAGATGTATTGTCCAGTGTCTATGTTCCCTGAATGAATCCTAATTAAACTATGTAAATAAAATCCGCATCTATTGCTCAAAAATTTTAGTCCCGAAGAAAGTTAATTGATAATTGATTTTTTCTTAAGATAAATATCACACATGTAAATGTTAATAATGGCACTATTGTGCTGTTAATTCTCCAGACACATCCTCTTCGAGGAATGTAGAGGTGATTTTTTACCTCCTTAACTGCAGCAGTGTCATGGAGCCTCATGATTTGGGTGTGATCAAGTGTTTCAAGCAGGTCTATGGAAGCAACTAGTGCAGAGGGCTGTATGTTTGATAGACACAGACAAAGATGTTCAACTTAAGATTGATATTCATTTTGTTTCGGCGTGGCACCAAATGAACCAGTCTTCAATTCACAACTGTTTTGTGAAGTGTGGTCATGTGAAAAAGAATTAAGAAGGGTCAAACGTAACAGAGATTGAAGAAAGTGGTGAGGATGATGGCATGAACTTTGATGCATAGGTGTATGTAGACCAGAAGCTTGCAACACGTGGTAAGCTATGTGTGGAAGAAATATGTGACAAGTTGAGAAGTGGTGGTGCTGAACACCAACTAATGACAGTGCTAGGTCTAATGGAAGCACCTCGTGTGTTTGAATTCACTAGTGTACATGTATGCTCATGGCATCACCGAATAAGAATATGCAAATATTGTTATTTATATTATATTCTGAAAATTGAAAAATGACACCTGGACACGGGAATCGAACCCGGGACCTTTGGCTTAGTACGCCAATGCGCTTACCACTGAGCATTGGCATACTAAGCCGAAGGTCCCGGGTTCGATTCCCGTGTCCAGGTGTCATTTTTCAATTTTCAGAATATAATATCTAAGAGGGAATATCCCCACTAAAATGCATTAACAATAGTTTCGGCTATTTGTTTCATTGTTATTTATACTTAGCACCGTATCTTACTATACGTTCAAGTTATACATTTAAATAATAATTACACTAATGGGTTAGGAATTGGGAAGGTTGAATAAAGAGGAAGTGAAACCACATTTGAGTGGTGGAAGAGTGGAAAATCATTTAGGAAAAACCACCCCCAGTTCACCCAAGCAAGATTTGAGCCTTGATCTCCACGTCCTCGGCAGCTTAGATCAACACAAAACAAGCGCGTTAGCTAACTACACCACCAAGGCAAGTCAAATTTTGTTAATTGTTTATTTTATTTTTAAATTTGAAAAGGAAAGGTGCTACTAGACAAAAGAAGGTTAATGACTTTCTCAAAAAGAAGTAATGCAAATTATTACTTTTTATCACTGACTCTTATTATCTGTTCAGGTTATACACATAATGCA
Source organism: Timema californicum (assembly GCA_902141385.1). Classification (NCBI taxonomy): domain Eukaryota; kingdom Metazoa; phylum Arthropoda; class Insecta; order Phasmatodea; family Timematidae; genus Timema; species Timema californicum. The sequence goes on from CABFOW010003362.1 coordinate 64,640, forward strand.
AAGTTGACTTGAGAGTGTTAATGATAATATTTTTTGTATACTTTTTATTATGTAGATATATGTGGGCAAAACTGAAAGTTTTATTAATTTTATATTGGCTACTGCATCTATCTTTTTCCTGAATTCATTTTTTTTTCAGATCTCTGATGAAAAAAGTGTACCAAGGCTTCACTTTATTTAACATTTAGTAGCTAGTGTGTAACAACTCACGCTGGTCTTGGCCAAGGTGTAGCAGAATATCTCGGTCTGTCTCGCTCACACGACTATACTCCTCCCTGATTTTCTCCACTCTAGTCCAGTGCTGTACCACCCTGAAACAAGCATCTCCCGCTCGTCCCAGCATATATCCCAACAATCCTGTGCTGGTGACATAGTGGCAGCGCACTACCATACAGATGGAGCGAAGAGCACTACCATAGCTCCCAGCAGAATAGCGCTGCTCTGCAAGTGTGGCATAGACCAGACATGCTTTTTCTAGGAGTAGTGTGTTGAGATGCACCTTCCAAGAGCCAGTGTCATCTGATCGTACTTTGCACAGCTCGGCCCCAGGGGGTTCCTGTAGTGGTGAATATGGCATAGGAATGGCCTGGAATGGTCGGGCCATCTTAGGGACCTCCTCCTTCTGGGAGGTTTGATCACCAGTCCCCTGTCGAAACAGATAATCCTTCGTTCACTACTAGAACATGATCTTGCTCCAATCACAACTTGCCCCTCATTTTTATCATACACTTTATTTTAAAAAGAGGTTTATAAAATGTTCTACTTTGTTCTTTGGTGACTCTAGGGATGAATACAAACCAATATGATTATGAATATTACTATTCTTATGGTATGGGTCAGATTTGAGTTTTCATTTTAAATATGAATCTTGAATTTAAATCTTTTTAATTATGTTAGTTCCATTTCATCAATTCTAATTTCGTTTGATTCTTTAGTTGATAGAGAAAATAAATTTTTAAATAATATTATGTAAAGAGAACCTTAAATTCTTAGGAAGTTTTGATATTCTAAAAGTTTTTAAAATATTGGATTCAAGATTTTAAAAAATAAAATTTAATTGGAATTTGTTTTAATGTTTATTAGTGTGCAGCTAAACATAATTATACATAAAATGTAGCAATACATGTTAGAATGAATTTTTTATTTTTATTTTCTAAAACAACTTTAAAAATTAATGTTGCAAGGTAAACCTCTTTTTAGCAGCATGTTTTCTAAGATTATTCAGATTCAAATTCAGGATTAGTAGGTCAAATGAAAGTTCAGGTAAATTGTAAAACAGTGGATTTGACACAGCTTAGTAGCATATTTTGCTGTAATGTTGATCCACATTCGGCTAAGTGGTTAGCACCACGTCTTACTACCCGTTCGGGTTATACGCTTAAGTGGTTAATTCATAGTGTAAGCCTTAGTTGTTAGGCTTGTCCAAAAATTAAGTTGGGGTGAACTAAATTATATCTAAAATTACTGTAAGAAGAAAATAATTTTAAATCTAATATTTTTTAGATAGGACACAAATTCTTGATTCTCTTGATTCCTATAATATTCGAAAGATTTGATATTAGTACATAATCTCAATACAAATCAGGAAGGAAAGAGATTCCTAGGATTATGCTCAAGAAATTGACTGAAGGTCGGAAAAAGGTTGATATAAGAAGAGCAGGGAGACTCATAAGATAACGTTATATAGCTGTAATGGGGAGTAAAAATCCCTAATTGACTATTTCCTATTAGATAGGGAAGCAAAGGTGTGCACATTGAACACTAAGGTCCTGCCAAGTGTGTCTTTGGACGGGGATCATAGACTATTTGTCGCCAACATGAAAGGCTGAAGGAGGGGGTGCCGGATCTTGAAGAAGGAAAAAGAGGATAAGGACATGAAAGCTCAGCCATGTGGAGGAGAAAATGAGCTTATGAGCTTTCAAGCAAGAGTAAGAGAAGCAGTACCAAAGGATGACATAAAAGGAGAACAGGAGTGGCACGGGTTCAAAAAGTGCATGGTGGAAGCAGCAGAGTAGATATATGAAAGAATTAGTGGCAAGAGAAGATGGAAGGAAACTCCATGGTGTAATGAAAAGGAAAAGAATGCCAAGAACAAAGGATTTAGAAAATGGTTCACAAAAAGAACAAGAAAGGCAGGCTTAAGTATAGGGAGAAAAAGATAAATGCAAAGAAGATAGTAAGAGAAGGGAGAAAAACATAGATGGAAGATTGGACAAAAGTACTACAGACTGATATTGAAGGGTATGGAAGTAAAATGAAGAAGAGAAGGAAATGTATAGAAAGATGGAGGAGGAAGTAGCGAACCTAACCTAGAAGGAGGTAGAAGAGGCCTTGAAAAGGATTAGGAAGGTAAAGTCACCAGGAGTGGACAAACTCACAGTAGAAATGATAACAGCAGCAGGAGAAATGGGTCTACAGTGGTGGTAGGGAGTAGTAAGGGCAGTGTGAAGGGAGAAGAAAATGCCAGAGGATTGGACTAAAGGTATTATATTACCAATATTCAAGAAAGGGGATAGGAATAGGTGTGAAAATTATAGACATAACAATGATGTGTCGATGTGAAAAAATGCATGAAAGATTCTGGAAAGGAGAATGAGGAAAAGCGCGAAGGAAAGATGGAGAGGAGCAACATGGAGAAGAGGTTGACCAAAAATTTAATATTTGGAATGACTGTTGATGAAAAAGAGATATGAGATTGGAAATGATCTGATAATGGCATTTATGGATGTAGGAAAAGCTTATGGTAGTGTGAATAGAAAGAAAGTATGAAAAGCAATGGAGGAGACTGGAGTAGAAAGTTAGTTGTGTAAAGATGGGGAGTGAGGGTGGACAAAGTGGTTCCAATTAAAAAATTGAATCAAGCAGGGAAATGCCCTCTCACCATTAGTATTTGTATTGGTGATTGAAATGATAATAAATAGAGTGGCAGGGAGATGGGGTGAGGATAAAATTAAAGTAATTATGTTTGCAGATGACTTGATGGTATGGGGGGGAAAAGGCAAAGGAAGTACAGGAACAGCTGCAGGAATGGAATGAGGAAGTGAAAAAGTGTGGAATGAAATGTTGTATGGTGAAAAGTGAAATGATGGCGAAGACAGGGTAAAGAAAGGTGATAGAACTGGATGGAGTAGATTTGAAAGACACAAAGAGCGTGAAGTATCTGGGTAGGTGATTAAGGAAAAAGGGGGCAGATGAGGGCACTAGGAAGAGGTTTTCTACAAGTATATAAGAGACCTACCATGGAAAGGAGAAGTTCCCCTAAAGTGTAAGGAAGTGCTGTATAGAACATACTTCATACCCATAGTAACATATGCAGCAAAATCATGAACTTTTGATAAAATAGAAACAAGGAAAGTGAAGGCCACAATAAATGCTCTATGGCTGTGCAAGATCCTGAACATGTTTTCATTTAATTTTCATTAAAAATATTATGAATTTATTAAATTTTTATTAAACTTATCTTCTGCAAGGCTGGAAGAAGTTGATGATGATTAAGTAGATGAATACCTGAAACTTTAGTCGCTTTTACTTTATAACTACCTTACAACACAACCTAGTGCCATTAAATAATATAATCATACTAAATAAAATATTTTATTGATGGTAATGCAGTGAGCAAGGCCATGCTCTTGCCAGCCCTGAATGGTCACCAGGCTAGGGCCAACCCTCAAAGCAAATGGGTCAGCAACATTCATAACGAACAGCTGTGACCAGAGACAGGGAGTCGAGCAACGATATTGAATGAGTTAGCACTGGAGAATGTGTTTCCACATCGTGACCGGACGCAGGCGACCAACTCGAGATAAGTGTACTTATTTAAATAACAAGTACTAATCCTGTGGAATACTGTAGTTTAGAAATAAGACTAATAAATAAGCACTGTAACGGTAATATTTATCCCTGAATAGATTTTCTGACTTTTCCATCTTTTTCAGAGCCAATTTCCAGCTTTTCTGCTCAATATATATATATATATATATATATNTATATATATATATATATATATACATATACATATACATATAAAAAATGAAATAAAGTAGCCTTGACTTTGAAATTAAATTTTTAACAAGGGCTGGTCAAAAAGAGCGCAATTGACTACGTTTATGGTGACGTCACCATAATCTTGCCACCAGTCTGTGCCTTGTTTAGTGAATACGGAAATGGAGTAAATGATAAGGTACATCTTTGGGAGTATCTTGGATGCAAAGTGGCGCCATTTATAGACTTGCTTGAGCAGAATTGTACTCATTAAGTGAATCTAGGCAAAGAATGTCTCTGACAACAATTTTAAGCTCTACTGGTTTAATGCGATCTTTTAATATCTCAATATTACCATTATGAAATTTAACTCAGATTCCACTATCTGGCAAACCATTGCTTTATGCATTAAGAAAAATACATCAAATTGCAGTTTTACCAAATATATACATATAATATAAAATACATCAAATTGCAGTTTTACCAAATATATATATACACGATGACCTTTTGCAATACAATAAAAAACTGCAAAATGCTTTTATGAAGAGAGACTAACTCAAAGTACTGGTGTGTAGTCAAATAGACAGAGCTCAAACTAGCAGGCCAACAACATCAACAGGAACAAACATCATCATCCCTCTGGTCACCACATACCACCCTGGACTCCACAAACTCAACAATCTCTTGAAAACAGGTTTCCCAATACTTCAATCCTCCACCACTACATAGAATATCTTCAAAAAGCCTCCAAATGTAACCTATAAACAACCAGCCAATATGCACAACTTACTTGTAAAACCCAAACGTCCAGATCCCACTATTAAACCCAAACAAATATTAGGTTTGTTTCCCTGATTTCAGGTCTGATTATATTAATATGTTAAACATAGTTTGAATATCAACAAAATGTAAATTAGTTAGCTCAAAATACTAGTATTTATTTGCAATATTATACCGTATTCACCCGAATATAAGACGACTCGAATATAAAAAGACACCTATTTTAAGAACTAAAAATTAAGGAGAAAAACCTTTTCATCAACTTTTAGAGTAGTCGTAACTATTACGACAGTCAACCCTTTTGTTCTGCTCTACACTTCCTTTTTTTTCTAAATGGTCACTCATTGTCTTTAACTTACGTTGACCTTGGCCTTTCTGCAAGCAAAATTAACTAATTTTGAAAATCAAAGTCTTGAAAAAAATATGTTTAGAACACCAAATTTATATGCCAAGCGTCACCACACTAATTTATCAGCAACTAGTGAAGTCGTGAAGTTGTTTAAAAGTATTGCTGTATCAGGTTTGCTGTAATACTTCATAGCGATATATATCAACAGTAACTATTCAATGTATTTTTTTGGGTGCTTTGTGAATGGTCGTGAATGATAAGGTGTATTGTATTTATGTGTTTAGAATGTAATGAAAATGCATAGAACATGACTAGTCATAATTTGTTACTTCCTATTTTATATTGCCCAATGGCGTTAAAACTATACATTGTGTTAGTTATAATGTTTAGTAGACCATCTTGTCAACTTTTTTTTTACAAATGGATTGAGACTATTAACTGTGATTAAGATGGTGGGACAGTAATGGTCAATAAGGAGTGGTTAGAAAACAAACATTGACTATGTGCCACCACCATTAAAGCATTCCTTCTATAAATCACACGAAAGTGTTGGTTGTCTTTTAGGCCTACAACAGCGTGGAACACACATTTTACAGTTCATTTTTAACAAAAAAAAAAAATTCAGTATTTATTCATTGCTTTACCATCTTTTTAACAGTTTCAAGCTTTTAATATTGTTATTTGAGCTGAGAAACTGGCCAACATGGACGTCCTTTGAACAATACATCTTAATTGCTAAACACAACCCACATAAAAATATTTTACCATGGAAATATCTGCTAAAACAAGAAAAATGCTAGTTTGTGTTAGAATTTAAACAAATACATGTCTTTTCTTTGCAAAATAAGCTTATACCAGTAAATCAGTATTATACAAAATAAAAATGTTGACCTCACACCAACATTTTTCTTCATGCGCGAATATAAAACGACATCTGACTTTTTGAGGACGAAATTTGAAAAGAAGCATCTTATATTTGTAAATACAGTAAATGTATTTTTTAGCAAATAGTTTTAATATAATCAAATAGATTTTGAAGTTTAAAACAAGTGGTAAAATGTAGTGCCTGTGTTTATAGTATTTAAACAGTGGGGTGAACAATGGAGTGCTTTGGTGACATTTCATAGTCCTTTGAGAAGTAAATGCACATTTGCTTCTTGACAAATGTACTTGCTACGTACACGAATTCTGTATGATTTTGTTTGAATAAGCTAAAAATATTTAAAATTGCATATATTTCAAGAAAGGATAAAAGTTAACCTATGATAATCATAAAATAAAGTAATATTTATTTAGTACATTCATTAATGCATTGATAGAATAATTTATTTAACTAAACGATAAATATTATTTCTATGTTGGGCATGCTGATTTTAGGAACTTCATTAAATTAAGATGAATGCTCCTGCATTAAATGATTAATCGTTTTATGAATACCTTTTTAATTATGACAATATCCACCATCTTATCTTGTTATGTCAATTAAAGTGAGTTTATTAGTTAAAATAAAATGTTAACAAAGACTCATGACTAACTTAGAAAAGGTTTATATATATATATATGAAATAATTGACTATATTTTTTTATAATAGATTGCTGTCAAATATCACAGAGAATTAAAATTATTCTAAAGTATGAAAGGAATTAGATTTTTAATTACACCCATCAAGTTTGTATCTGAGATTTAGCTAGATTCAAAAATTTTAATCTGAAACTAATATCTTTAATATTAAGATTCAAAATCTTGAATTGAATCCGAATCTTAGTAAGATTCAAATTTATATTCGAGGTTTTGAAGGTTTGCAGATCTTTTTTTCCTTAAAATAATATTCTTTAGGACACAAAGGTACAATCCATAGATATAATTGTCATAAATTGTTATACCACAGTCTTTATAATTTTAGTGACAAGCATTCATATTCAAAATGGGCATTATTTGGGAATTAGTATTCATAAATTTTGTGAAATTTTAAAATATTTAATTACATTCCTGTCTCTTCTGTCTTGTAGCCATACTGTCAAGACCACAAAGAAAATTCTGGGAAGGAATAATAGTTTGGTTCTAGCTGCTAATAGTCCCAAGTGCCTGTAAATACCAAACTACCTGCACTCTGTCATCTGGGAAGTACGGCAGGCAGTGCAGTCCAGCCAACACATGGTTCAGGGAGCTGAGACAGCGCTCCTCAATGTCATTGGAGAGGGGTGGCGGAGGCTGGACACCCTCGTACTCGCCCCCTTCCTCTTCTTCTTGTAGCTCCGGAGTCGAAGGATCTGTCTCTGCTGGCAGGTACAGATCTGACAGCATGTAATGTGCTGATGTCACAATCTAAACAAAGCATTTAGTGCATTGACATCATAATTATTTATACACAATTTTTTTAGCGTTTCGTCTTACTACTCATTCGGATTGTATGTACTAATTACAGTAATGTGTTAGAGATTAGGAAGGTTTAATTTAGAAGTGCACCAACATTTGTGTGGAGAGAGAATGGAAAACCATAAAGGGAAAAAATCCCCATCAGTGCACCCAACTGGGATCAAAGCCTTATCATCTTGTTTTCAGCAGGTCACTCTATTGTTAGAGTAGCACCTTATACCAAACGGCAATCAAAGTGGGTTGCTATACACAATATTAATTTTGCTGTTGTCACAATATAAACACAGTATGTAGTGTGCTTATGTGACAATTTAAATACAACATGCTGTGTGCTGGTGTAGACAATATAAATACAGCATTTAGTGTATTGATGTCATGATTTAAACACAACATGGAGTTTGCTGATGTTGCACACTATATACATTATGTAGCACAATGATATTCTAATACCCCTATGTAGTGTCACTTGTCTATATTACATGTCTAGTGGTACCTGGGGATATTTCTCCTTGTTGAGGAGAGACAGGCAGTTCTTTAGAAGCATGAGAATAGTTCCATGTTGCCGACGGCTCTCCGAGGAGTGTTTCATGTTCCTTGCTACCCTGAACACCACAACCCGGACCCAAATGTAAATACAAGATTGTGAGAGTGGGGCATATGTTAGCTTTTTTTTTATATTATCTAGTAGGGGTGTCCGAATAGGATTATTTATCTAATCGAATATCAAAATTTCGAACGAATACCGAATATTACAACTCGAGTAGTAGATTTTTCTTACAATTTTGAAAAAAAAAATTAAATTATTAAATTCATATCTAAAATGTGGTTTTATATTTAAGAATTGGCAAAATGCAAAAAATTACTTCAAAACATTGTTATTTGAGCTGTTATTGATAAAAGAAGACTAATTTTTTTAAAGAAAATCAGGAAATTGAGAGGAACTTTTGATCCAGTTTTTTAGACAATGGGTTTCACCTAAATCAATTTTTTTTTATGTTTTGTAATAAGTTTTAACAGAAATTGCATGGAGAATATTTAACTGGTCAGTGTAGAGATTATATTTTTTATATTAAAACATTATTATTATTATTATTTGAAAGAGTAAAAAATGGCGAGATTAATAAACAAGGTCATATTTTGCTTCTTTCATCATTTCTATTATTTAAAAGTGTAGTTCTCATTTTCTAATACGTAGGGTCAAGGCTACTTTTGTTTGTGTGATGATTAATACTCAATCCAAGTTTGGTTGGATCCTAAACAATTACACTATCAGATGAAAACCTAGGCAGCACTGTAAAGGCTTACTAGGGAAATTAGTAGTGGGGTAGTTTCCTGTTGCTTTCCTCATTGATCCAGAAGGTTCTATTGGACATCAGTCTGCCAAGTCCACCAAAATGAATACACCAACTTACCAACAAGTTACACCTTCACTTCATTCATCACAGGGACTGGTTGTATACTAAGGATATTACTAGTCTCGCTCATACTTTTGCTACTTTCATACTATACAACAATAAATATACTAAAATAACACAACAGTAATAAATGATAAATTTAGTTCTTGACCCCCTTTAAATATCCTTTAGGCTTGACACCCCTTAAATGTTTTCTAGGTATGAGACCTTTTATATGGTATTTAGGTTTGACACTCCTTGAATGTTTTCTAGGTTTGAAACTCCTTAAATGTTCTCTAGACCTCTTGAATGTTATCTAGGTTTTAAACCTCTTAAATGTTCTCTAGGCTTAACACTCCTTAAATATTTTTTATGTATCTAGGTTTTAAATCCCTTAAATGTACTGTAAGCTTGAAACCCCTTGTGAGCTCTATTCTGTCTGGGTCACCTCCCTGTCTGGCTAACAACAAACTAACAGGCCCACTCAAATAATGTATCTTGCCATAGTACCCTCCCCTCTTCTCCCTTCATTTTCACATGATAGGAAATATGGTAGAGTAGCTATTTCTATCCTTCCCTAAGGGCCGTATGCAAGTACTTGACTAAGTGGATACTTTGTTGACACTAGCGTGGGTTTGCTTGTGTCATCATAGGTTAAAAGGTGGGGGGATAATGTGCTCGGAAACACACTATACACACTATCGGTCTAACAATCATTCACAATACGTTCTTGTATACTGCCCTAAATGTTTCATTGCAAGCACTTTCACTTGCAGAAGAGCACCGAATCACCACATGGCTTCCAACTGTTTGTCTCTCCACCCACATTTATAAAACAACCTCCCCCTTCTTGCAGCCCACAAACCTCTTAATTTCTGCTAACATTGTATTCCCCTCCCATATTTTAAACAAAGGACAATAACATTTTTAACTCTTGAGTCACCAGGTTATCTGGCTACTTGCTTGTCTTGTGTGTAAGCATACTGGCCTGGATGATACTTTTAAGAGATTTATGACACAACTATTCAATCTTAGTATTTGAACTTGCTATTCAGAGTTTCGAATTGAATATTCAGCCGTTAATTATTCAAAATGCATAATATTCGCACACCCCTATCATCTAGTAAAGGTTTAATGTAAGTGTTAAAAAAGTTTGTCAGTGATGAAGTAATTTAAATCCTGGGCTCTTATTTAGCTCTCAATCCTTTGCATCTTGATTCTACCTGCCCTGGAATAAATATAATCATAGAATATCTAAACTATATTTATAAGAGTTGGGTCGAATCCAATATTTTACGAATCTCGAATCCAAATCCAAATCCAACTCCAACTCTTGGAATAACAATAAATATAAGAGGCAATATAAGCTATATATAATATAATAATATAAAATACAAATATTATATTTGGAAGGTATAGGAGAGGTGGATAGAAACATATAAAAGGGACAAGCACAATATGGCTTTTTACAATGAAAAGAAGAACACAATTCACACTTTACATTGCTGCCCAACAGACAAAGAAGTAGGTTGACTTTTAAAGAAAATCGATTGTCACCGCCCAATCCCTCTGACTAGGTTTCATTTTATCGAAACTCATCAGGGAGGAGTGTGAAACGCGCAACACAACTTCCTAAAAGGGGAAATAAACAAAAAAAAACACAAAAGGGAGAAAATGGAAAATTGTAAAGAATGATAAGACACACAGATAGGAACATGTAAAAGGTATAACATAGATGACAAACACAGGAAAAGAACATAGGATGTGAATATATAATATATCTCATAAGGAAAACCTCTTTTCGTTTTATAAAATACAAATAGTAACTAAAAATTAACTTTATTTCTTATAATACATTCAGCATATTCATCATAATCATCAGCAAATATCATGGCTTTCATTCTTTCTTCCCTGAGTTTTCCTGCCACTTTGTTCAAGACTATTATCATTACAAATAGTAATAGTAAGAGGGCACTCCCCTGCTTCACTCCCTTTTTTTATTTGGAACCACTCTGTCCTCCCACTCGCTGACTTAAAACAACTCGTTATCCTCATCCATGATTTCCACTTTGACCTCCTTGATCACTTTCCAAACTTTATCTCTAACCACACTATCATATGCTTTCTACACATTCATAAATACTATTTTAGCCAAGTCTAGATTTAAATTCCACGATTTTTCCATATTTTAATTGAATTCACTGACATCTATTGGTTTTTCCTGAAGTCAAAATATTCTCAGACTTTTTTAGGATTCCCTGAATGTAGCTACCATGTTTATAGAATAATTTAGGTTTTGGGACAATGCATTGTGATGCCTTTGATTAGTTGTAATTTATTACACGGTGAATACCATTGAGGAAACATAATCTACTGAAATTATTATTCTTCCAAAATCTTGAAATTAATTTATTACATATATACAGTTTTTACAGGAATATTCTACACCAGTGGTTCCCAACCTG